>CM031238.1:134169900-134406643 GCA_018340775.1 Taxus wallichiana var. yunnanensis | reverse complement strand
AATCAGTAACCTAAGATGGAAACTAGCTTTTCTTACTTCCCATGTACAAAAAGATGCAAACAAGAACATTCAAAAGGTGAGGCCTAAGGTTAAGATCAACGAAATCCATCGAGAAAAACAAGGAGAAGAAGACATAGGGTACCATCGTGTTTACATCCCTGCTTCTCCCACTAAAGAACAATTTCTCACACAGAAGTGCAGTATATGAAAGTGACGCTTGCATGAGCTTACAAGAGAGAAATATAGGGAGCATCAAGAAATATCAATATGAAGAACTATGCCCCTATCCTTTTGACAAGACAATGACCCTTCAACCCTTTCCAAAGAAATTTGATATGCCAAAGTTTGACAAATACAAAGGAAAGGGAGACCCAAGGGATCATGTTAAATATTTTTACATGGCATGTCAAGAGGTGTCTTATAGTGATAATTACCTCATTAGAATTTTTCCCAAGAGTCTTAGAGGTCAAGCATTGGAATGGTTTACACGCTTACCACGAGGATCAATTTTCACCTGGCCAGAATTGGCAGAAAGATTCGTGTGTCACTTCTCGTATAACATAGAGAGTGATGTCACCATGGCAGACTTGTGTGGCACCAAGCAATGCCCAAATGAGACCTTTTCGCAGCTTCCTCCAATGATGGAGAGGGATAGCTAGTCACTTCCCTTGTGCTTTCCCTGAAAAGTAGTTGGTTAGTATCTTCATTCCCAATCTCAACCCAGATATCACCTTCCACCTCCAAATGCATTGTGTCCATACTTTTGAGGAGGTTATCGAGAAAGGGATTTAGATAGAAAAGGATCTCATTGCCAAAGGCACCCTTAAAAACCAATCTAAAGACAACCAAAGTGTCAAACCCACGGAAAAGCCCAAGATTTTCAACAAAACAAAAATGTGGTGGGAGATGGAATCACTGATTCCAAACGTGTTCAAATGGTCCAAACTGGTCAACCTTTTAAACTAACCAAGGGCCCAATTCAACCACCACCAAAATGATGAACATTCACCTCTCTCAATGAACCATTTTCAGTCATACTAAAATAGTTGGATGCGGCCCACATGATGACCTATCCTACAACACAACCATTTGATGACAACGCTCCTAAACCTTCATGGTATAAGGAGCATGAATATTGTGAAATGCATCGTGTTAAAGGTCATAAAATAGACAAATGTCTCGTGACTTCACCACTATATTCAAGACCTCATTGACAATGGGGAGATAGAGGTGGATAACCCTGAAAAAACACAAACACCTAATGAGAAAATGGGGATTTATAAAGAACCATTCCCAAGCATGATAAGTCGGAAAAGACAAAGCCGGATCGGGAGAGTCATCCCAAACTTATAAATCCATGAATTACTTGTATACCAAGAGAGATAACAATCATTATGATTCACTTATCGGATGTATTCGCTCCCTACTGACCATGTCAACACTATCTAGATTAAGGGAAAGGACTGTGCTGTGGTAACAAGGCACGCCCACCTCGTAATTCTGGAACCCTCTCCATCGACCCCGCATACTGGTAAGTATAACCTTTTAGAACAACTTGAGAAGATGTCTGCTAAGATTTCAATCTTAGATCTTCTCAAGATATCCAATGTGCATAAGGACATTCTGTATCAAACTCTTCAGGGGTTGGGAGTGCCTTTAGAAGTCGATCCTGCACACCTTCAAGTTGTGGTGGCAAACATTGCACCAAGTGAGCATCTCACTTTCAACCATAGGGAGATCCCTACCAAGAATCCTACACATAATCTTCCCTTGTACATTGAGGTAGTTGTCACCCACAGGAAAATCAAATGGGTGCTTGTGGATAATGGATCGGGATTGAACATCTACACGCTTAAGTTGGTCAAACAATTGGGACATACGGAGGAAGATCTTGAGTCCCATATTATCACTATCACCGCATACAACAACGTGGAAAGGGAATCAACAGGTACCATCACACTGCCTATGGAAGTAGGCCCCACTTGTCATCAGACAAAGTTTCACGTCCTAGACTTGGAACTTCCATATAATATGCTTCTAGGCAACCATGGATTCATGCCATGCAGGCCGTGCCATCAATGTTTCATCAATGCATCAAGTTGAAGCATGAGGGACATACGATAACAATACCAAGAGATTCAGAGCCCTTTCTCATTGTAGAGCTCTCAATAGCTTTGCACGAAAGGGTACATATGCATGTCCCTCCACAGATATAGTGGTTCCTCTTCAATCTGAGGCTATGGAATCCCGCATGGATTAGATTCACTTAGTTCTTGTGCTCATGGGGTGTCTACTTCAACATCTCCATTTGATTCATGGGAGATGAAAATCTTGGAATATGGCTGTGGGGAGTATAATGTACAACAAGCACTCTTGGTGTCAGATCTCTCTTTGTCACCCAAGACTAGAGGTCGACCCAACTACCGCTTTAGGAGACCTAGAGAAGAACACACTATTGGGTCATTCCTACCTGAGAGGCTTGTTAGCTGAGGAGAAATTGCTTGATCCACCTACTACTTGGGTCCCTGAGGACACTCAGCCATCCTGTTATCAAACCCTGGAATATGAAAAATCTAGCAAAATGATGTACTCCATGGGCTACAAAGGCCTAGGATGTGGGAGGAATGAACAAGGACAAAGAGAACTAGTCCCTCTTCCACATTTCAAAACAGAAAGATATGGCATCGGGATTCATCCTTATGGAGTGCACCCCAATGATCAAGATGTGACTTGTTTTGAGCATGAGGATAGTTCCGATTACCTAGACAGATGATACGGATTCCGTTGTAGCCAATATGAGGATCTGGCCTCCATGAACCTTTTCATGAATAACGTTGTCCTAACCATCACCCCCACTGAACCAACCCTTGACCTTAGTATACCCTTCCTTGTTGAATGGGACCAACAACATCACGTGCCACTAGATTTATTTGAGAATGACAAGGCTATTGCAGAGTTCATGGGCATAAGGGATACAATCCCCATTGGAGATCACAAGAAAGGTTTCTCTATCGACTTAGACACCTACGCCTACTTTGGTGAGGAGGCTGAACTTTGTGGTCAACAAAATTTAAAGAAAAGTGAGGGAAAAGTTCTAAAGAAAAGCCTCAAAAATTGAAGTCCAAGTCACACAAGTGAAAACCTCTTTGAGGCACTGGCTGACAAACAAATAAGAAAATCAAAGGACAAACAAAGTGACCATGCCAAGGATGAAAATCTCATGGAGACATCCTTGGATGAAGATCTCAACCTTCCTCCTGATCCTACGCGTATGGAGGATTTATCAAAATTGTTAGTCGAAGAAACCATTGATGTCAACATTGGTACCGAAGAAGATCCCAAGATAGTAAAATTGGGGGCATCACTCTCAGCTAGAGAACAAAAGACGTTCACTATGTTGTTGTGAGAGTTCATTGATGTGTTTGCATGGTCTTACAAAGACATGCCCGGCCTAGATCCAACTTTGGTCATGCACAACCTGGTCGTGCACACAGATGCCAAGCCTATCAAATAGAAACTCAAAAGATGCATCCAAGAGTGGCCTTGTTGGTTAAGGAAGAGTTGGAAAGGTTTCTTGCAGCAGGATTCATCCGACCAATTGACTATTCTGAATGGATATCAAACATTGTTCCTGTCCAGAAGAAACCTGTCGGTATCGAATCTACATGGATTTTAGGGACATCAATAAGGCTTTCCCTAAAGATGACTTTTTCCATTACCCAACATTGATATGATTGTTGACTCAACAACAGGATATGAAATGCTATCACTCATGGATGGATTTTTGGGTTATAATCAGATTAAAATCACTGAGGAGGACCAACACAAAACAACTTTCACAACTCCTTGGGGCACCTTCTACTATCAAGTGATGCCATTTGGCCTTAAGAATGTGGGAGAAACTTATCAGTGGGCCATGATAGTAATCTTTCATGATATGATTCATGACATCATGGAAGACTACGTAGACGACATCCTGGGAAAGTCCAAAACAAGAGAGGATCATCCTATCATTTTTGGCGTATCTTTGAGCGCTGCATGAATATAAAGTCAGGTTGAATCCCAAAGAAGTGTGTCTTTGGTGTGCTATCAGGGAAATTATTGGGCTTCATTGTGTCAAGATGAGGTATTGAGGTAGACCCGCTAAAGTGTCTCCATCATCACGAAATGCCTCCACCCGAGAATATCAAGCAATACGATAGCTTGCATAGGGAAAATTCAAGCCATTCACCACTTTATCTCACAGCTTGCAGAGATAAATGTCACTCATTCACCCATTTTCTTAAAAAGGATGTCACTTTCATCTGGGGACCCGAGCAACAACAAGCCTTTGCTTTGCTTAAACAATACCTGGCTAATCCACCTGTCCTCATGCCTCCTACTCCTGGGAGAACCACTTTTTCTCTATATTTCACTACACAATATGCTATTGGTGTGTTGCTCACCCAATATGACCTTAACCATAAGGAGAAAGTGGTGTACTATCTGAGTCACACCCTCATCACCTATGAACTTAATTATCCTCAGATTGAAAAGGCTTGCTTGGCCGTTGTTTTTACCTTTCAAAAACTTCACCATTACCTGCTAAATACTAAGACCAAGCTCATATCCAAGGTCGACCCACTCAAGTATTTGTTGTCCAAACCCACCCTCATAGGTAGAATGGCTAATTGGATCATTCTACTTAGTGAGTTTGATATAGAATTTTTCCATCAAAAATTAGTTAAAGGACAAGTACTTGCAGACCAGCTAGTGGAAGCACCTTTGCAAAGCACGGAACCTTTGAGTCTGGATCTACCAGATGCCTCCTTGCTCTACATTGAAGAATCTATCCATGGTAGATACATTTTGATGGATCATTTATGTTTCATGGTTCAGGTGTAGGAGTGGTCCTTATTACTCCTTCGGGTGATCCTATACCGCAAGGCTTTCCACTGGCCTTCCTCGCACGAACAACATAGCAGAGTATGAAGCACTCATAGTACAGGATGAAGCTAGCCATCAAGTGGAATATTCATCATGTTAAGGTTGTAGGTGATTTGCAGTTAATCATTAAACAAGTTAATGATGAGTATAAGGTTAAGGATGACAAACTCATACCTTACAAAAAGTTAGTGGAAACTCTAAAGGAGTATTTTGTGTGCATCACCTTTGAGCAAATCCCAAGAGCGCAGAACAGATCAGTGGATGCTATGGAAATGGTGGGATCTATGCTTCGTATTCCACTAGGAACAATGATATGCCATTCTTTCATAGAAAATCTACGCCACCCACGTATGACATGCCAGAATCTTGCCTGGCTTGTGAGGTTGTTGGTCCCCATTCACCATGGTATGAACCCATTTTCACCTATCTTAAGGACAACACATTCCCTCCCGATATCTCCCACTCTGAAAAGCAAAGCCTAATTCACCAGATAGCCCATTACACCCTTTTAGGAGGTACACTTTATCATCGTGGCTATGATGGGAATCTATTACGTTGTCTGGATGTGATGGAGTCAATCCAGGCAATCAAGGAAGTGCACGAAGGAGTATGTGGAGCACATACAAATGGAATGGTCTTGGCTAAGAAACTATTGAGAGTAGGTTACTATTGGCCTACCATGGAAACTGATTGTTGCAATTATGTTAGAAAATGTGTGCTTTGCCAAAAGTATGGAAATTTTATCCATGCTCGTCATCACAACCATTGCAACCAATCACTACCCCATGGCCATTCTCCAAGTGGGGACTCGATTTAATAGGGAAACTTACTCCTACCTCATCTGATGGTCATACACATATCATCACAGCCACAAAATATTTTACAAAATGGGTGGAGGCCATCCCATTAACCTATGTCACAGGAGCACAAATTTCTAAATTCATCATGAATCACATTATTTTCCAATATGGTATTCCGGCAACCATTATTACAGATAATGGGAAGTCATTTAAGAAAAAACTATGAAAGGTCTTTGCCAATGGTTCCAAATCAGATTGAAATGGTCCACACCATATTACCCTTAGGTAATGGACAAGCTGAGGCAACAAACAAGACTTTGGTTAGGATAATGGAGAAGATGGTCAAGCAAAACAGGTCAAAACTGGCACCTACAAATTCATCCAGCCCTTTGGGCTTACCGAACATCCATTCGCACCCCTACAGGTGTGACACCATATTCCTTAGTGTTCGGGATAGAATCTATCATCCCCTTAGAGATTGAACTTCCATCCCTGAGGATCTCTCTTCGAGACTATCTGGATAAGGATGAAGATTATCGAGTGGCAAGATTGGCTGAGTTAGAGCTACTGGATGAGAGGCGCATTCGTGCGCTCTTAATCACCTGAAGGTATATCAACATAGAGTCTCCAGAAACTATAACAAGAGAATCATCCCTCATCGTTAGTTTGAGGTTGGTGATTTAGTCATGAAGGAGAACCAGTTCAACACCAGAGCAGAGTGAGAAAAGAAAGGGAAGTTCGAACCACATTGGTTAGGACCCTATGTCATAGTTGCCAAGTATGGCATCAGGGGCATACAAACTGGCTCACCCCAATGGTGATGAGCTCGGGAGCCCATGAATGCCATGCATCTTAAGAGGTTCTATGCTGAACATGGCGCAAGGAAGTCAAAAAATAAAAATACAAAAAATAAAAAAAAAAAGAAAAAGAAAAAGAGAAAACAGGTCATCCACTAGTGAAAACCACGCAATTGTGGCACTTTGGGACAAGTCCTTGGGTGAAAACTAGTTTTTGGGCCTCGGGAGGATTCGTTGTTCACAAGCATTTTGTATTAGAAGGGTAGTTGTCTTGGGCCTAGACCAGGTTCTACTGTCTTGATTCCTTGTGCACACATCATCTTGTCCAGCCTTGATCCGGCTTTGTCTTCTTTTTTATTCATTTGTGAGGGGTGGTCTTTCGTTATTTCCCATCTTACGCTGGGGGAAACTCAATGACTTCACCTTCTTGTTCATAAGTGCGTGGCTTCTACCCTTGTATATTCCCCACCTAATGCTGGGGGCATCCACGCTTTCTTGGTTACCTACACATAGCTTTGGAAAACAAAAACAATAGAAAATTAAAAACACAAAAACAATAGAAAATTGTTTCGAGAAAACACAAAAACAATAGAAAATTGTTTCGAGAAAACACAAAAACAATAGAAAATTGTTTCGAGAAAACACAAAAACAATAGAAAATTGTTTCGAGAAAAACAAAAACAAAAACAATAGAAAATTGTTTCGAGAAAAACACAAAAACAATAGAAAACACAAAAACAATAGAAAATTGTTTTGAGAAAACACAAAAACAATAGAAAATTGTTTCACAAAAACCTAAACAATAGAAAATCGGTGCATGAAAACATATCTTACAAAAACATTTACTTGCATTGTCTTGTTTCCTTGCTTTTCTTGTTGCTTGTATAGTGTTTTACGTGCTTGCTTTTGAGTTGTTTGTTTGCTTGGGTGTACTTTGTCATAGTTCATCTTTTCTTTCTTAGATTAGATTCATTCTTGCTTGTGCATATTGTGGTGTGTCTCGACATGCTAGTGAACCTTGGGAAATCATGATGTAATGTGTTAATTCATTATGTTCTTTCTTAAGCATTTGGTTGTGTTTGTTACTTGTTAATAAGACATGGTGAATCATGGTGTATTGCATTAATTCTAGTGTTCTTTGTTAGCATTTGATTGTGTTTCTTGCATGTGCTCTATTTTTTTATCATTCACATCACATTACCATCACTATCATCACATCTAACATCATCTATACATCATATATAAACAAAAATGCTAAGTTTTACATCATGCATGTATGCTAAGCTAATCATCACATATCGTATCATCAATGGGGGCAAGAGGGGGGTGCATAATAAAAATCTATCCCCCCACACCAATATCATCATATCATCCCATCCATATACATCAAAATAACACATGAGAAAACATTTGATATCATCTAAAGATCTATCATCTAACATCCACAGCACATGTATACATCAAAACAAAATCAGATACATACAAAGTACAAAATCAGATAATGCATCCATAAGTGCTGAATCAAAACATGCAGCATGCAATGAGAATCAATGTATGCCCACTCATGTCACAATGCATCCATAAGTGCTGAATTAAACAAACACAACATGCAATGAGAATCAACATATAGTAATTTCTAAAAAGGGGTATTTCACATCATAGAATTATGCCCACTCATGTCACATGCATCAAAATACAAAAACAATAAAATAACATCATAACAACATCCATAAGTGTTGAATCAAGAAAAATAACATGCATCGAATCCAATGCAGGAAACAAGCCCGCTCAAGATACATAAACACGATTCATGTCCCATCATCAATTAGCTCCCCATAAATTTAAAGACAATGCAAAAACCATCTATATACATGTATCAAAAACAAAGATATACATCATCTCATAATCATGTGAATCTGAGCCAAAACAAAGTAGTTATATATGCATATGTGTCAAATATACATCTGTATCAAAAATGGATACATACAAATCTGTGCTCTATATCAAAAATGCCTTCAGCTGAGGCGTACAACAAGGATATATCAAAAATGTCTGTATACATATATACAATGTCCTGATCAGTGCTCAATATAAATACATCGGTGATACACAATGCCATCAAAAAGGGGCATGTATCTGAAAGAATCAAGCCTTCATCATGAGGCATCATCAAAAATACATGTCTATAATCACTGTACATCAAAATCAGCCTTCATAAGAGGCATACATACAAAAGAATCTATACAATACAAAGGTGGCTATCAACCACAGCTCTCGCCCTCGCTGGGGCTCCCAGGTCTGTCCTCTGGATGCCGGACATCTGTAGGCTGGGGGCGCTGGTCTCGCCGGCTGCTCTGGAAGGGGTTGTCTGACTGATCTGGTGGAATGACCAGACCTCCATGAATGAGAGCCTGATGCACTCGATCCTGATAACTGTGGCAATGCCACTCTCTGCTCTGGTGGCACCACTCTGTAATATGTTGTCCTGTAAAAAGTGCCTCACCACCAAGCCTGGTGGCATCACGAATCAGATCTACATCTCCTGAGGTGAGCGCTGCCTGAAGGGTAGTGTCTCACTCACCTGTAACCGGACCAGGTCTGCCTCGGCCTGTCTAGAGGTGGCAACCTCTCGATCTCTCTCTGTGGTCATCACCTACAGCTCTCGGCATGGGCCTGGTCCCTCTAGGCTACTACTACCTGATAATGAGTATATGCACGTGGTCTCTCTGTGCCATGACCATGCGCAGCTGTGACTGGGACTGATGTAGGAGACTCAGTATCTGTGCCCCCCTGTGCAGTTGTCTCTCGGATCTGGCTCCGCCATGCCTGCTCATCATCTCCTCGGCTCGGCCTGGGCCCAGAGCCTCGATCCCATCCCCCCGAAAGTAACGTAACAATATGGGCTCGGGCCTCATCTCGCCTTTCCTCTCTGTTGTGGCTATCATGCACCCAGCCGAGCCTCTCTCTCTCTCTCTAGCCCGTCTCTCTCTCGGCTATGAGCTGCTACACCTATACCTGTGTTGTGGCTATCTCATGCCACTGGCTGTGAGGCTATATGTGCCTCAGGGACTGGTCCCTGCGGTGCTCTGGAAGACTACCCCTACTCAAAACTCTACCTCGGGGTGGAGGCATGGCTACCTGTGCTGGGCCCTATGGCCTCGGTCCCTGTGCCTGTGTGGCACCCTGTCCATCATGTGGGATCCCATCAAAAGGATCCTCGGGTCTGGCCCCAATGCCACTACTCTAGCCCTACTGCTCGACCCATGCCATACCTCCACAAGAGGGTGAATGCCTGCTACCCATGCTACCTCTAGAATAGTAAGTCACCGGGTAATATTGTAGCATACCACGCTACATAATCAGCTGTGGTCCCCGGATCTCTAATCTGTCGTAATGGATCCCATGCTGGGACCACCTGTAAGAAACTAGCCCGGCTCTAGCTCAGATGCTACAATCTGAGGCCCCATAGTCTACCTCTCAGAGTCCCTGTGAGCATGCCAGATATCTGGCTGAGGGACACCCTATACTCGGCCTAGCTGCCACCGCACACCTATCAACACGATACAACTCCATGATGTAGCTGTGCCAATCAAGAAGTGCTCCACCAAGCACACGCTAAGCTCTGTGGCATCCTCTGGCCACTGGAAGTGTCTATATGGATGCCAAATGATGTCTATCACTGCTAACTCATCAAACTCCCACCTATATCTGAATAGGCTACCAAGGTGACCACGGATGTCTCCGCCAACTGCTATCCAAGCCATGTATGATGGCTCCTCGGGATCTCGAACTCGGAATGGGCCAACAGGGCATCCAATAGCTATATGATCCCATGACCATATCTGTAATAATGATGTGGCCCCACGGTCTTCTGACCATGGTATGTGATGAGATGCAAATCCCAAGTATAAGTGGGCAAGTATACACTGCCCCCAACAATATCTCTCACCACTGTAAATACCATGCACTAGTGGTAGCAATCCTCTCGGGAATGAAGTCCCTATCTTATCAGTGAGTAGAAACCCACTGATAAGTGCCATGATATAAAGTGGCCCCCGATGCAATGTCGGGTCCGAGATGCAATCATGTAAGGCCATGGTCATCCCATCATGTGGGATGTCATCAACACCAAATAAGGCACTGCACGTTGCTCTGATCAAGACCTGCATCCAGCTATACTCAATCAATGTACCCATCATGGGCACGCGCAGATCCGCCACACATCCTCTATGGTCACTATCATCTCACCTGTGGGCAAGTCTAAAGCACTGACTCTCATTATGCCATCACTCGGCAAGCGTAGTCAGGAGGCCGTGATCAATACAATCGATGGCATCGAGTCACGGGGCCCAGCCCCACTGCCTCCAGTAATATGGCCATCTCTTGGTGGTCACGTCGGTGCATACTACCCTCTAACTCAGCAATCTGGGAGTGACGCTCCCACATCTACAATACTGGTAGTCATCTCTACAAAATAACATGCCACTCATTAGTTTCTAGCATTTCATCTAAAAATCTATCTCTTTTTTAGGGTTAACCCAAAAATCCTAAAAATTCTTCTAAGTGTCACATTTTTGGACACTTTCCTATCTTTTTCTACTTTTCTATGGTGCCTGTGCCCTTTTGGGCATGTGCGCCATGTTTTTCGGTGCCTGCTCATGCGCATGCATGTTTTTCTAGCACGTGCGCCCTCTTTTGGGTGCCTGTGCACCCTTTTTGGCGTGTGTGCCACCTAATTGGTGCTTACGCATGCATATGTGCACTTCTTCCTATGTGTGCTTAACTACCCATGCCTACGCCATGCTTTGCATGTGTGCCCCTTTCTGATGTGTGTGTGTGTGTGCACATGTGCTCATGTGTGTGTGTGTGTGTGTGTGTGTGTGTGTGTGTGATTTTTGACTACGTGTGTGTGTGCGCATAGACACAGCTGCGCCTGCCCTCAAATGGATGCCCTGCGCCCCCAAATGGCATGCATGCATGTGCCCTATCCCATGCCATGCGCTGCGCATGCAGTGCGCCTACGCATTTTCTATGCCTAAATGCCCTAATTAATGCATTAATGACAAAATTTTAAAAGGCAAGGTTGTGATACTCACAAATGGGCCCTCGTCCGCGCATGCCTCTGGTACCCCCGGACTGCGTCAGCATGCCTCAAATGGTCTCGTGTGATCACCATCTCTCCTGAGTGTCAGAGCCTCATGGTAAGTTTTCTAAACTGAGTGGTTAAAATGAACTGATTGTGATGTTTTTACCCCCCGGGGGTATATTAACCTATTTTTCACCATTCGAGAGGCCGGGAAACCCGTTTCGATCACCGTTTTCTCCTCTATTCACTGTGGAATAATTATTTTTATTAAATAATTATTTTTCTTCTTTTTCACCGTATTGGGGCATTTTTTTGTCCGATACCCCTTTCTTCTCCCCTGGACAATTTTATTGCTCCCTGGTGATTTTTATTCTTCTTCACACTCTCGTAAATAATTATTTTTCAAATAATTATTTTTTCTTAATTTTTCCACTAAACAAGGACTTTATTTGTCATTTGTTTCTCTTTTCTTCCACCTAGGGCACTTTCTGTCACCCCTAGGCCCTTCGCTTTCTTTCTACTTTCTTCTACTATTCACCATGGTTTAAAAAGAAAAAAAATAAAAAACAATATATATATCAAAAATCCAAAAAAAGGCAAATTTTTTTCAAAAAAATCCTAAAAAGTAAAAAACCCTACAAAAATGGTAACTTGCTTATTACGGCTGAAACTTGTGTCTTGCGCATGGTATTTTCTCCATATCCTATTGGTTTGTCTCACATCTTCCCCGATTAATATGACTCATGGATCACCGGATTCACAACCATTCACAAAGCTAGTTGCTTGCTTTCTCGTACTCTGGGGCACTTTTGTTGCTTGGTGCTATTTCATTGTGCACAAACACTTTTCATGGACCCCGTGTCCATTGTCATTTCCCCTTGCATGTATCCTTTCTTGGGGCATCATTTTTAACCCTTTTCATCAATCACGAACTTGTGGATCTCTTCAACACTGATAACAAAACATTTGTACAACTGTCTTGACCATTGTTGGGTTGGATATGTGTG
Organism: Taxus wallichiana var. yunnanensis; assembly: GCA_018340775.1. Classification (NCBI taxonomy): domain Eukaryota; kingdom Viridiplantae; phylum Streptophyta; class Pinopsida; order Cupressales; family Taxaceae; genus Taxus; species Taxus wallichiana. The sequence continues at coordinate 134,394,027 of CM031238.1, read as the reverse complement.
TTCGTACTTGTTTTCCCTGTTAGATGAGCTTGTTTCCTTCTCGTATTGCATTGCATTTTGTATGTTGCATGGAGTTGGTGTACTTTCAAGCAATGGAAAATTGTTCGTAGTATGGCTTTTCATGTCATTCTACCTTTTTCGTATGCTTATATTTTTAATAAGGGCCGATGATGTAGTTCCTATGGCAATATGATGACATCAAATTGGTTCCAAATAAATAATGGCTAGAGGCTAAGCTCTTCTCTCCCCTCTTCCTTCTTTCTTCTACACCACTTCCCTTTCACCCCTAATTTTCTCTCTCATCGGGGCATCCTGCCTCTTCCCCATTCTTCTACCTATTTCTCATCTTTTTCGATCATCGATCGGCTTCTTTCATCACCCCATCGACACTCGAGGGGGCATCTCTCCCTCCTACTAATTTTTCTTCTATCCCTTCAAAATTTTCTTCCGTCTACTATCTTTGAAGTGACGTCACTTACGCCACCCCAAAGAGGGGAAAATGTAGACACCTATAATTACGCCCAAGCAATTTAAATACTTAAATTGCGCTAATTATCCCCTTTCACAAATCGATGACATATCGTCAAAAGTGCTCATATTCCCTCTTATTGTCATTAATTAATTACAATACGCTAATTGATTAAGTCACCTATCCAACTAACAACCTAATTAATGACCTTCCGTTAATAATCACTTCCTCTATCTAGATTAATTAATTATTATTAATTAATTAGTCTTCCCCTTCATTTAACTAGTAAATCAATATTTAATTGATTTAATCCCCTCACAATAGCCTAAATCGCACTAATATTCTTCTAATTGGCTTCTATAAGCTTACACCTACCTATTAGTTAATCACCTTTGATTAATTAAAACACCCCCAACTCCCATGACTTGCTAAACATAAATTAAACCCTTCTAAAGTAAGGTTACCTTTAATAAAGCAACCTTATCCATTCCTAATCATGTTTTACCTTTATCCCACATTCATGAGGATGTGTTGAATCCTTTATCCTTTGGGCTATATAAAGAGCCCTCCACCTACCTTTTTACTTACACCTAAACTCCTTAAGAAAGAAAATGCAAAGCATATAGCAAAATAGACTAAGAGCTTGCTTTTGTGTTCTCTTGAGAGTTCATCATCTTGAGGAGCTAAGCTTCCTATTCTAGCCTAAAGTGCTTAGGTCATATGGGAGGTGTCAAAAGGGTCTTGTAGCCCAATTTTGATAAGCCCCCATTCCTAGGTTCTTGGAGATATCAAGGACAACCAAATATTGATTGCCATGGAGCTTATTTAGGTCCATTTACTTGTTTGTTGGTAATCTAGAGAAGTAGAGATTTAAATACTTTAGCATTGTTTAATTCAAAGTTAATGCATTATGCTAGGTATTAATCTTGTTTAGCTCTCATCTTTGATGGTGTTTAGATTTTGTCATTAGCTTTGTTATAGAACTATTTAGGTGTTTCTCAATTAGATTGGAAAAGTGGTTTTATAGGCCTTCAATCGATGTTTGATAAGGTAAAACTTGGTTGATTACACATGGTGGCTCGGAAAACCATCCACCAATTATGCACCGATTGTTAGTTTTGAATTCAAAATCTCTTTGGATTCTTGGTATGTAGGTGGACACATGATTTCTCCCGTTGTGAATTTTCCTATCGGAAGATAGGTTTTTAACACAATTTCTTAGCCTCCAAACCAAAATTGGTCGTTTTTGCAACTAGCGGGAAAATGTAAAAGAAAGTTGTAGGACTCTAGTCAAGTTAGCAAACCATTGTGGAAACTTATTAACACTTGTAAATAACTATTTGAAACTCTATCTTATGACTTGTGTGAAATTTGAATTTTGGCAAAATAGTGTTTCTCTCTCTTCCCTATCTCTTTCTCTCTCCTCCCTTAGTTAAGGAATGAAATGATTATATGCCCCTAACCCTCTCTTGTTGTGTGCATATTTTTATCATCATTTAAATGGAAAATAAATAATGTTAATTATTCTATATTTAGGTAGATGCCATGCTAGTGATTTATCGTCGATTTTAGGGTCACATGTTTTTACAGGATGCAAGCAAGATGAAAAAATGAGATGGTTGTAATTCAATGTGTATCATTGTGATTTACATTTGAAACAATGTTATTGTAGAGGTTGAACCAAATATTTGTAATTAAAAGGATTGATATTAAAATTTGGCAATATGAATGTGATTCTAGTTTTAGGGGTGCTTTGGAAAATGTGCATTTAACTATAGGTTTTATTTTGAGCCAAATTTATAAATGGATAAAGGGGGTTGGATATATATATTAAGTGAAATTGTAGAGGATAGTTCAACATTTTGTGAAGTATTGAAAGGTTTATTAGTGAAGTTTTGTATTGTAACACTTGGATATATGTGTTAAATGAAATTATATTTAATAGCTTATAGTGCAACTCTAGTGTGTAGTTCATGATTAAATAATCTATGTGTTATGATTGTTACCTTAAAAATGTAATACAAAGATCTAAACAAAACAGTCCACCCTAGTATAAACTTCGTGTATAACTACCCTTCATGTGTGATTCTTTGTAGCTTAAAAACTAAAACCTTAAGATAAACCTAAATATTTATACTTGATGGCACCCCTTGTCCTAAGGAAATAAGTTCCTAAGTTGAGATTTCCATCCTACCGTGCATGTTTAGCGACATTCCCATGAACCCAAAAAGCTAGGATCGACATGTTCAAACATTATCTTGAGTATGTGATTCCCTCGTAGAGTTGTAATTATGTGTGTAGTAAGGAGAATGTGTTCTCTTAAGGTAGTGCTCCTTCTAAAACCAACATTAGACATAGTGTAAACCATCTTGGATCAAAACACATGTTGAGTGGAGAATATTTACAACTACCCCTTGAAAGTCACCTTTAAGAGTTGGGATCATGAATGAACTCGATACCATATTTCTATTATCGTTTAGTTTCTAGGGTGCAATACTAAGAGTTAATTACCAAACTTAGTAACATTTTAATTTATGATTTGCTGGATAAAATGTAATTAAAGATAATGTGTGTGGATTAAGGTTAAATTTAGGTCATTCTTATAACATTCTTAAAGCATCTTGTGGTGAGAAAAGGGATCCACATTGTGTAAACCCTAATGTGATCCCTAACCCTTTAAACGATGGACTAATCCATCTTGCTCTCCCACTTGTACTAATATGTAATGGTTAGATGATGTGAAACTATGTGATCATGTTCTTAGAGACAAAGGCTATTAGTCTCATAAGGATACAAATGCCCATGTTAACAAATAGGTTACACAATTCATTACAAAAGAGCATATGAACCTAGTAAGGGGAAAAGCCTCTTAAGCTAGACGTAAAATGATACTTAAGAAACCTAATATAGAAACAAAAATAATGAATTATGTTTCCATGTTTTGGTACCATTGAGACCTTAACTAATTATCGGATCATAACTATATTAAAACTATAATCAATGCTTGACCTTGCAATCTGTAATCCACGGGATGTTATTCCACATGAAATTATATCACGGTCTTCCTTAAAATGTGATTAAACCCTCTCGCTATGCATAATTAATCTATTTAATATAATACTTATTGTTTACTAAATCAACTATCAATTTACAAATGAGTGGAAGAAATGCGACCCTAAATCCTTAAACAAAAATGAAGTTCACATCCTTTTAACTTACACTTGTTTATGTTGTGTAACGGAGTACAATATAAGATCAAGATATATGCCCTTAGTAGTGAATCCTAGGGATGATACCTAGTAGCCTTGTGTGTAAACAATATCTTATAAACAAACGAATGAAATAAATAAATAATTGAAATAATGTAGATCATACTTATGTAATGAGTTACAACGGAAGTTAGATGTTAAATAGTAGAGAGGAAATCAAGCATAAAGGAAAAATGAATGTATGATTCCCATGATATGAGCCTTCTTAGAACTTAAGTTAAATATTGAGACATTATTTTAATAAATCGTAATCCTAATAATATCATGTCATGGGAAGACCCTTTCTATAAGTTTGTATTTTTGTTGAATTGTTATGTCATGCCATGTCATTTGAAAAGAGTGGCCTTGATGTGCATCACATGTTTTTATGTTATCTATGTGGGTTAATCTTTGTGAAAATATATCACATGTTGTGTGTAGTCCTAAGTAATCTCTTGTAGTGTCATATGTACTATAATTTAAGTCAAATAACTTTTTTATTTGATTAGGTAAAAAAGGATTGGCTCCAAGAAACCACACAAACAAAAAATGCAACATGAAACCAAACCAAAGATGAGCATGAAAAGAAATAGGACCACATAAGGAGTTAAAAAAAATAACTCGAAAAGGACCAGGTCCACATAAGACTAAAAATAGTCATTTGTTCCGCTTGGATATCCTGGAATGCATAATGTGCCATCCTTCAACAAAATCACCTCCACCCCCAAATGTCACCTTGATGTACTATCTATAATTATTCCCTCCAAAAGGAAAGGACCTTTAGGGAGTCTAGATCGATATGGGGTTTAGCCATTCAAATCTTTGATTTTATCCCATTTTTATCTCTAGTACCACTTCCAAGCTACCTTCTTGGGTATCCATAGTAGGCCATTTAGGACCTCTTGGGTATCCTTGATATTTATATCATAAAAAATCCATCTCATTTTCTGTAATGATTCCACAAAATCAAAAAATTATCCATTGGATCCGGAGGTAATGATTCTTATATTTCCTTAGATGCATTCGATTCATCCCCAGAACCAAACTCCTCCCCTGTTTCTACAGATGCCTCACTTTCCTCCTCGTTGTTTTCATCTGAGTCAAATGATTAAAAGTTGTGGTTAAAGAAAGGAGAAAGGGACATGTGGGAAAGTGGAAGATCCACACCCGACTAACATATCCAATAGGCGCAAACACCTCCTCCACTACAATGCACAAAGGAAGCAAAGAAGAAGGACAAGGGGCACTAGCTCCAACACTCATGTTTTACTTCATTCTCCAATCCCAAACTGGGCCTTTGCAAGAGGTAGACCCATGGCCAACATTCTTGCACTTAACAAAAAAGACAAGGGAATGTTCATATTGGATCTCTTGATCAACAGCCCCATGGCTCAAGAAGATACAAATGGAGGTAGACAACTTTTTCTAAGGGGAAACATTGATGCACATTCTCACAGCAACCATCCTAGATCTAGCTAGGGTCATTGGGTCAATGATCAATAGATCTCCAATGGCATGAGCTATTCCCCTCAGCACTTCAACCTCCCAGAACTCAAAAGCTAAATCTGGGAGTTTCACCCAAACCGGGTAAGCCTTAGGTTCAAATTTTTTCATATCTAACCCAGGATCTATTTGGCTAGATGCAACATAGTCTTCCCATAGAGCCAAGGACCCCCATTAATTGTGTTGAGATATTCATCCTCCCTGTCAAAATGGAACAAGAAATATTGATTCGAAATGACTACCACCAAAATGCCTCCAATAGGAGCCCATTTCCTTCTAGCCCAGGCTCTAACAAGATCAACATTTGGTCTAATACCCGCAAATCTTCCACAAAGAGAGAGCCCATATCTATTTGTGTCCCTTTTAACTAGATCCTCTAGCACAAACAGGGTTGGTTCATCATTTTTCCAGATCGGGTTCAAGGGAGGAAGGGGAGGCTAGATTCAAACTTACAAGAGACTCGCACAACCCAAGACCTAGAGATCCCACTAGCCTCGACACCTCCATCTAGGGATCCCTCAAAATTTTGAAATCCCTTTTCCCGCTCCTCCTGCTCTTCATTCCCATCCATTTGTTAATAACATTATTCTATTATTTTAGTGTTGTTTTTATGTGTGTAAAATATTAATGTTACATTTGGTATCGAGCGAGGTTCATGATCTCGAATCTCTAGGAAAAATTGGAGTTGTGATGATTGTGCATGGTGGTAGTGGAGTTGGGAAGAGAAATGTGATAGATGTTGTGATGTGAAAAATGTTGATGTGCTTATGAAGAGGGTGTATTCCATGTTTGTCGTGGATTACTTGTTATGGATTCAATGAGGGATTCACCTATGATGTGTCACCTTTTTAGTGTGTGAAAAGAATTTTATTGTGGATTGTAGAGTGTTGGAGTTTCTTGTTATTCGTTGATATTTAGGTGCAATTATGTGTTGCATGACAAAATTGGTGTATAGTGAATTGGATTGTATCATGATGTCGCCACCATGTTATGATGAATCATGTGTGTCGCTAAGTTGTAATACAATTGACAATATGTTGTAATGTTATTCATTGTTTTCATCATGTGTATAATTCATGTAATATGTGATAGTTCATGTCATGAATTTGGGCCATATGGTGATCGTATGACCCCTATTGTGTATTATTTGCACTTTGGGTGCATTATGTGGATACATGATGTATTGTAACTTGTTAACCTAACAATTGTGTGTTACGCTATGTATATACCATGCGTAAGACACTATGGTTAATGTGTGTGAATCACCATTGTGTTAGTGATGTAGTTATGTTTTATGTTGTGAACCTTACACTAACCTATCATAAGGGAAACAACTCGTAAAGAGTGTATGTATGGAGAGAGGATGCGTGGACCAAGTTTTCATAATCTTGAGCCGAGTTGAAGTTAGGAAGTGGAGTCTTATATAGGATGAAAAACCAACATCTATAAATGTGGTATACTTCAAGCTTGCTCAGTATATTGTGGATGTGCACCACCTTAGGCTTAACTTATGCACACTAGTGTCCCCTATTATCTCCTATTGGGTTGTCCATAAAAACATCCTATGTGATTTTGACTATGTTGAGCCTTGTGGGAATATGGAGGGATGATTAAGGAAGATATTATGAAAATTGTATTATTTGATATATTATGTTTTGAGCTAAGGCTTGATATCCGAGTGTCAACAACTCAATGAGTACCCACTTGGTAGTTATATGAGGCCACATAGTGATGTTAATGTGTTATTTCTCTATTCATATTTTATACATAAATTGATCATTATCTCTTTTCTTATCAGAACCAATAGTTTTCTTGATTGATGTGTTCTTATATTTTGGGCATTTTATTTGGTTATTGCACTAACATACAGATTTTTGCACTAACTATGGCTAATTAGCCATTTTATTTTCTTAGTTTTAAATTTTATTTTCATGTTTAAAAGTTTTATAGCCTAGCCCAAGGCTTTGGATTTTTTCCACTTGGCATTTGAAATGGATTGTTATGTTGGTTCTAATGTTATAATGTGTTGGAAAAGCATCATGGGATTGATCATGGAGTGGTTAGACCTATGGAACCACTTCATTGTATGGGTGTACCCCAAGGAGTTACATATAACTAGAGGGTTGTTAAACCATGTGTTATTATGTCACTTGGGTTAGGGGTGTCTGGACTCTATGTTCGTAGGGCCATAGGGTGACCAACTTCTTTGGTTGAGGTATAAGATAAATTTATTGCTTTATGTTTGTGTATTCTTCATGAGGGAGTAATAAGAGTTTTGAGGGAGTGATAAGATAATTGAGGGAGGGATAAGATATTTTTGTGCATAGATGGAGCATTTGGAGGTATATGGATAGGTTTTGTGTTGTTTTGGTAGGTATATGGATTTGTTTTGTGATGCTTTGGGAGGTATATGGAGATGGTTTATGAGGTTTTGTGAGGAGTATGGAATTTGTATTATGGTTTATGTGTACTCTTGTTAGTCTGGGTTATGTCTTGTTATTTTACTTCCACATTGACACTATGTAGCTATAATTATGGTTTGGAGTTGTGTGAAACATTTGTATTTGCATTGTTGGGAATTCCATGTTGTTGTAGTCTACTTATGTTATGAAAACTATTGTCTTGGGTGTATCTATGATAATAACTATGTTGTGAGGACTATATATGTTCTTCCATGGTTTGGTTGAGTTCTTGTGATGTGATATAGTTGTGAAAGCACATATCATGATGTATTGTGAACTATTGGTATTCTGTTCAAGACTCGTGTGGTGTTGTAAAGGTCATTTTTGTTGGGAACCATGAAAATAAATAAACAAAAATCCTAAGGATTGAAATACTAAGAGCTTGAGTTTTAGAAACACTTTAAAGGAAGAAGATTAACTAAGTACAATGTCAAAGATAACTACCAATCTTCATAGAACATTAAGAAATTGTCAATACTTTCTTTATACCTTGTGGTCACGTTTTTCGACATAGTTTGTTTCCATAAGCATGATTTTTCATTGTTGATCTATTAGCATAACTACACTTGTATCCTTTCCTTGTGCCGTGTCAAGGAGGATGATTTTATAAGGGGAGGGAAATCTATGCCAAGCATGGAAGCAGAAAAAATAACATAATAATAAAATAAATAAGGAAATTGAATTTGGAATGTATGTAAGAAGTAGGTCGATTTGTTTGGTGGCGTGTAGAACGGGTTAGTGTGGGACAGTTTGGAGGCATGACCCTCCCTAAAAAGAATATGAGCAACTTAACAGTAAGCACATGGGTAGCCTTGCGGCCATTCAAATCTTTCATTTTCCTTGCTTAATAATACAAAGGACTTTATTTCAATCAAAGGCGTAGACCACACGTAAAACCCAAGCCAACATTGTAAATTTAGTTGTAATTTGGATGATTACGGTGTGTGAAGTTTGGAGCACAATTTTACCCGACAAAGGAAGGCTTAATGGTTGTTTTAAGGGGATGTTGAAAGCTCTTTTTGTTCTATATTTCTACGATCAAATGATAAATGCAACTTTTGTTATTGTTACCAAGAATTAGTCTATTCTCACTCATTTCCATTTGTGTATTATCGACACTGAAAAATCCAAATCATGAGATGGGGTAGCCCCTGGATGAAGGTTTTGGAGCCTTTTTAGTACGGTAAAGGTTTGTGGTGTTTTTATTTTTTGGGTGGCTTATAAACAAATTTTTCAACTGAATGGTTTATAGGGAAAGTGTTGGATATTCTTTCTATTTCTTTTCTTGGTGATACTAAAGATGGGATGCGCAGTGTATATTATCGGGTTGTACAAATCTGCGTAAGCTTGAGATAAGGGATACTCCATTTGGTGATGTGGCTCTTTTATTAGGTCTACAAAAGTATGAATCAATGTGATCCCTTTGGATGTCATCTTGTAATGTTACTTTGCATAGTTGCAAGGACTTGGCTTCAAGGATGCCAAACTCGAATGTTGAAGTTATCAATAAAAGGAATCAATTTGAAGACATAGATGTTATAAATCATGTCTTGGATGGAATCTATCTTTACTAGAAAGTGGCTAGATCTTGGGAAAATACACCAGATTACATTTGGACGTGGATCTATAATTGAAGTGGGTTCATTGGTTTATCAATAGATAGATATATTCTACATGTTATTATTTTTCTTTCATACACACAAGGAGGAAAATAATTTAATTTTATGAGTTACATGATGTCAATTGTTTGTTATATAGTGAAGAAGAAGAAAAGATTGAGAAATGGGAGCACTATATCAGGATCCAATGCCTAGGCATATTGAATCAACTTCTCCTTCATCTAAACGTCTTCCACGTACAATATAACCTTGGCAACACATATTATAACTAATTACCTTCTATTTTGAGTAGTTTTTGCATTGATCATGACATTAGGAGTGCCATTTCTTGTTGTCCCACATATGTATGCAAGATTTTGTCACTTTAAGCCTTTCTCTCAGGTGTGTGAAATCCTTTTTTCCATCTTCATCCAATTTCAATGGGGAGCCACAAGCAAAGCGTATATGTAGGTATAAGGAAACAAAATGGGCTCATTGGTAAATCCATATAAATTATAATACAATGATTTTGCAGACGTTAATCCAAATCCCTTGGCACATTATCGACACCCTCCCCACCTTTGTCTTTTTGGGGACTTTCGAAAGACATAGGAATCCTCATCAAAGTATGGAAAATGCCAAATAACATATTTAGAGAATGTTATGGACATGTTTTCCATCAAAAGGGTTTGATAAAATAGTTGAAAATATTTTAGACAAAAATGCACTAAAGAACCATCGGTGCATAATCACAAAGACCCGGAATGGCCTCGAGATATGAGTGGGGCATTCAATGTGATTGCACAACATGGGACCATCTCTCAAGTTATGGAACTTACAAACCCGAGATGGCCCTCCGTGAGGAAGCCGATTCTTACTTCTTAATCTACCTACCACGAGTTACTCTAGTGCAGCAGAGCTAACCTATCCTAATCTAACCATGCCAAGGGGACAAGACACACACACAGAGAGAGAGAGAGAGAGAGAGAGAGAGAGCCTACACTAAGTGGTGATACACTAGAAAAGGAAGTGGCTGATCATGGATCCAACCGCGAAGTGGAGAGAGGTGAGAAGAGTAGAGGGTGGACAAGATGCACCATGGACCAGAGATAGATTTCACATGGAACACCACTTTAAAACCCATTAAGCGTAGCTCCCAAACATGTAATGAACATCATATTATGCACGGTATACCCTACAACGATGAGAGGTAAGAAGAGGCAATAAAATAAGCAAGGATGGACAAAAGCATCACGAAACATATTTTATTGCTCCAAAAGTTACACAGTACATCATCAATGGGAAAGAGTCAAGAAAATGCCATTATAGAGTCATGAGAAGAGGCTTAGATTCCACATTCTACCCTAAGGAAGAAAGAGAGAGGGGGGCAGAGGAGAAATAATGACCAACCATTTGAATATGACCCTCTTTTATAATATATAGAAGAATGAGAGAGGGAAAATAAAACTTTGTTCCAACCACCCATGCGATGCATTGAATCCTATTGTGAAAGCTCAACCAACATCCCTCAATGCTCCCTGAAAATCTACCAACAATGTGTCAAGTCCACGCCCTATGTTTGTTGGCATTTCGAGAGAAGGAAGAACGACGGATCAAATCGAATCGATCTGGTTGTTGAAGTAGTCGAGATCATATATTAATGGCACAAAGACGTTTGTTATATTTACCAACCTAACCTTCTCAAAATTAGGGTTTCATGCCTCCATGGCATAGAGGATGTCGAGACCTTTCCAAAAAGTCTTCTCTCACCCAAATATGAGCTATCACCAAAAGATATGAGTTTCTAAAGGTCCTTGGGTGGGGCACTTAGTGCGGCTTGCAATATGCAAGGGTTTGTCCATACGGGGCCACATGGTAGCCATGAGCTTGTTTGAGATTTTTCCCCTTGCCCCTACTCTTGAAATTACACCCATGAGACATGTGGCATCGTCTGTGGGCTCCCCTATTTCCTTTGTATTTTGGATAATTCCCCTTTGCTTAACTGGGGCCATATATCGACTCCCTGGACACGTGGAGGCTCAACACACGTTTGAGAACCCACTCTAAATTTTACATTTGAAATTATGTCATGAGACATGTATCACCTTCCACCGACTCGACCTATTTAGAATTTTCAATGGCTAATTATGCCTTTTTAGGCTCCAACACATGTTGAGCTAGCGCTCATTTGGGGTTTACCTCCAGATTTTATTTTTGAAATTATGCCGAAGAGGCATGTGGAATCTTCCACCTACCTTTTTACTTAGCCGATTTGGGCCTAATACCTTTTGGACCCTGAGACACGTGGAGGCTTAGCGCTTGTTTGGGGTCTCCATTTTGGATTCTATCCTTAGAGTTGCACTGATGACACACATGGAGGCTTCCGCCGACACCCTTATACTTAGTCATTTTAAATGGCTAGCTCTATCCCCCTTTTGGACCTAGGACATGTGGAAGCCTTGCATTCATTTAGGTCTATCTTTTGGGCCGCACCTTTTGAATTTGTGTTTTTGAGACACGTGGCACCTTCTTGGCCTGGCTATGCCCCATTTAGACTTTTCAATGGTATGGGACACATGGAAGCTTCCATCAACCCTTCCATACTTAGCCAATTTGGGCCCACTTTGTCCCCCTTTTTGACTTGGAACACATGGCGAGCCTACGTTGTTTTGGAGTCTCCATTTTGGATTCTATCCTTTGAGTTGTGCTGATGAGACATGTGGCACCCTCCATGGGTTTTTGACTTTTCAACGGCCGATGAGACCCCCTTTTAGTCTGGGACATGTAGAAGATCCACGCCGACTTGGGGACCGGCCCTTGGGTCTCACTTTTAAAGTTGCACTGATTGGACATGTGGAGGGTTCACGTAAGTTTGGGACCTACCTTTTGATGTGCCTTTTAGAATTGCACTAATTTGACACATGGCGCCTTCTTTGAATCATTTTTCTTCCTCGAGTCGACTCATATGTGGCTAAGTCCGAAAACTCGAGATCTTTTGACTTTTGTCTTCCGTGAGCCTCTCGGTTACCTTTGATGCCGTTTGATCCTTCCTAGACCCTACTCCTCTATTGTAGAGTCCTACCATTACCTAATTTTTGGATTTGAATGTGAGTTCTCGGGATAGAGGTGACCCCTTTGGTTTTCTTTTGTGCGAGGCCGTGTTTTACCAATTTTTCCAAGGGGGCAAAATTGGGATAACAATTTGGCAACTCACGGGGACATATGTATGCTAGATGAAGGGACCAGTATCCTTGAAGCATCCATTGGGCATGGAGTCACAAACAATAGCCTTGTATTGACCCTTTTATTGAAATGGACTCCCCAACTACTTACACTTGATGACCCTGAGTCTGCCCCACTATATGTACTCTCAATTTTTATAAGAAAATATTGGAAATGGGGCTTCTAAGAGTAGAAAATTGTATAACCTGGGGCTTCACCTATTCCTGAGATGGATTGTAGGCATACCAAACTGTACGGTGATACAACCTTGGAGAAACAAAACACAACAACACACTATGTACAAGACTGAAAATCATACATATCTCAAGTGGGATATGCAGAGTGTGCAAAATCACTTCTTCTACTGAAAGAAAATCTTCTCCTACTTCTAATATAACTAGAGAGAAAGGGGACTTAAACAAATCGTAAACTAGCGGGGAGAAAAACTTCCCTTTCTCAAAAGGGGCAGCCATACAAATGATTTGACACTGAATATGGCTACTTGTATGAGTGATAAAACAACCAAAGGCCGACCTTCCACCCAAGTCATTAAGGTATCAACATTAATGGAAAAATCCTCCTCAAGTTGATTTGCATTGGACTCTGGAGGTGTTGATAGTGACCCTTGGTGCTTTAATACTCATCCTCATGCCCTAAAGTGGGCATGACAGGTTTTGCTTCTCCTTGGCTCCAATGAAGTCAAGTTCCGATTGGGCATGGTCGATCCTTTTAAAGTGACCATTGTTCTAAAATCTGACTCCAAGAATGAATTCTTCCTACAGACCTTCTTGGGTGGATGGTGTGAGAGAAATGGGAGAGATGGGATCCTCATTCCCTTTGACTTCCTCTTCTTGAGAAGAGTATGGAAGATTCATATCTTCTAGCCTTGGTTCCAGAAGAATATCATGAAGTGCAGGTTGTTGTCCTTGAAGGCTCTCCTCTATGGCAGCAGACTCATGTGCTTGGAAGGTGAATGAGGGAGAAACAAATGATGTGATCTCCTCGGGCTCCTCTCCATCAAAGAACTCCTCTAAGTGAGATAGATAATCTTCCTCCATGTTATCCTGCTACATATATTCGACCTCCTCCATGGTGTCCTCCTGATCTACAATATTCTTTCCATGGTTCCCCTCATCCTCAAACATGAAGTTTGAAAGTTCAAACTCTTCTTTGACATTAGAGCTTGAAGGGGAGGAAGTGGGAGGAAGAACTTGAGGTTCTTCTTTGGCCTCGCTCCATAGTTGGAGCCTCGAAATTGTATGTTCCTCCTCCACAACCCAAATGTACTACTCTTCCTTTGGATTTGGCCCATGCTTGTGCCTCAACTTAATCTTTTACCACTTGTGGTTTGACCCCAACCTCCTCCATAGGCTTAACCAACAAGGGATTCTCATAATCCTAAACTTGAGGGCCCAAATCTTCATATTTTCTATCATTTCTTCTCTATTGAGTTCCTCCTCTTGTTGTTCTCCTTGATTGGTTTTTGAAGTCTCTCCCTGACATGGAATTGGGAGAGTAGGAGGAGTGGTGGGTGGGGTCTCCACTAGTTGTTTGTTTATCTGTGGTGGAGGGGAAGGTATTTCCTTTGGCTCTTGTGGAGAGGAATTGGCTCTGGAAGGGAAAAGGGGAGAAGAATGGAGATGAGATGGAAGATTAGGAGATGGAGAAGAGAAATCAACACTTGCGGAAACAACCGAGGGAATTGAGTCTTGACACTGCTAAAATGATAAAGCTTGAGAAAAAGAAAATGAAGGATGAAGGGTTGGTGATTGACTTACCCATTGACAAGGTTGTTTCGCAATTTTCTCATATGTCTTAATATCCCGAATCCTTTGTGAAAGTACAAGAAACATTTTAGCCATGTAATTAGTCTTCTCCCAGGGTTGCAATGTCTTGGCATAGGGACGGCCCATGGACAAGGTTCCTTATAGCCAATTTGAAAAAATTTCATCCGAGTTATTGTCCTTGATTGTACCATTCGTGCCTCAATTTCTTGAATATTCCCTTACAAATCAGAATTCTCCATGTAGTTAATTTCACCTCATGCATATCCCTCTTGGTAGGCTCCATAGCCAAAATGGTTCTAGTACTGCTCATAGGGGTAGCCATAGTGATTCAGAATCGATCATAATGCTGATCTAGAGGGGTTGAGAAATGCATTGGAAGTTGGATGTATTGTTGTTGCTACAAGTGTGAGTTCCAAGATGGAAATGAAGTCATGATTGCACAACTTCATGGAATGGGAGAAAATGGGAGATGTGGAAAGAAAAGTGGGTGGAAATGGATGGAAAAAGGTCTCGTTATTTTAGAGATGGGTTGTTGACCAGATGGAGTCACCAGATGTGCTTGTGTATGCCTCAAAAGGTTGAATCTTAACAAAAGCACACCAACCTACTTACATGAAGTGGTAAAGTGCTTGAGATCTATCCCACCGGGGTGCCAAAACTGTTAGTGTGGTCACACGATGGCTTAAGATTTTTTGTTGATAATGAGACACCTCGGAAAGATGAGAAAAATCTAACCTTAGTGTCCCACCGAGTGTGCCAAAACTATTAGTGCAAAATCACAACACCCCCAAATGGCCTCGGATCTAAGTGGGGCATTCAGTGTGATTGCACAACATGGGACCATCTCTCAAGTTGTGGGAATTGCAAACCTGCGATGGCCCTTGGGTAAAGCCGGTTCATGCTTCCTAATCTACTGCATACAAGCTACTCCGGTGCGGGAAGAGATAACCTATCCTAATATATCCATTCCAAGGGCACAAGGAGAGAGAGAGTGAAAGAGAGAATACACTAAGCGGTGATAAAACGAGAAAAGGAAGTGGCTTATCATGGATCCGACTACCTAAAGTAGAGAGAGGTGAGAAGAGGAGAGGGTGGAAAAGATGCACCTGACTGACCGAGAGATAGATTTCACATAGAACACAACTTAAAAACCATTAAGTGCAGTTCCCATAACCTAAAATGAAAATCAAAGTATGCATGGTATACCCGACAATGGTGAGAGGTAAGAAGAGATGACAAAATAAGCAAGAATGGATAGAAGCATCACGACACATATTTTATTGCTCCAAAAGTTACATAGTACATCATCAGTGAGCAAGAGGAAAGAAAATGCCATTACAAAGCCATGGGAAGAGGTTTAGAATCCACATTCTACCCTAAGGAAGAAAGAGAGAGGGAGGCCGTGGAGAAAAAATGACCTAGCCATTTGAATATGCCCCTCTTTTACAATATATTGAAGAATGAGAGAGAAAGAGAGAGGGAAAATTGAACTCTATTCCAACCACACATGTATTGCATTGAATATGGGTATGAAAAATCAACCATCATTCCTAAATGCCCCCGTGAATCCACCTACAATTTGTCAAGTTTGCCGCTCATATGTCATTGGCATGTTGGAGAAGGAACAACGATAGATCAAATCGAATCTAATCTAGTTTTTGAAGCAATTGGATTGTATATTAATGGCACAAAGACATTATGCTATTTTTACCCACCTAACCTTCTTGAAATTAGGGTTTCAAGTCCCCATGACATAGAGGATATCGAGACCTTTCCAAAAGGTCTTCTCCCACCCAAATTTGAGCTCTCGGTAAAAAAATGATTTTATGAAGTTCCTCGAATTGGGCATTTAGTGCGGCTCACAATACGTAAGGGTCTATCCATACAGGGGCCACATGGCAGCCCCGCGCTCATGTGATATTTTTCCCCTACCCTCACTCTTGAAATTGTTCCTAAGAGACACGTGGCATCATCGCAGGATCCCTTTTCCTTTATGTTTTGGCTAAGTCCCCTTCACTTGGTGGGGCCATATATCTTACCCTAGACATGTGGAGGCTCAACGCACGTTTGAGAACCCGCTCTCGAATTTTACCTTTTAAATTATGCCATGTAGACATGTGGCACCTTCTGCTAAGTCTGCCCTATTTAGACTTTTCAATGGCGATTTGACTTTTCAGATCCGGACACATGGCGAGCCGAGTGCTCATTTCAGGTTTGCCTCTAGATTTTCTTTTTTGAAATTACACCGATGAGGCACGTGGAGGCTTCTACTTACTTTTGTACTTAGCCAATTTTTGCCTGCTTTACCTTTCGACCTGGGACACCCTGGAGGCTTAGCACTTTTTGGGGTATTCATTTTAGATTCTATCCTTGGAGTTGTGCCGATGAGACATGTGGAGGATTCTACCGACACCCTTATACTTAGTCATTTTAAATGACCAGCTCTCATCCCCCTTTTAGACATGAGACACGTGGAATCGTCACACTCATTTGGTTCAGATCTTTCAGACACACCTTTTGAATTTGCGTTGTTTAGACACGTGGCACCTTCCGTTGGCTCTACCCCGTTTATACTTTTTAATGACCTAGGACACATGGAAGCTTCCGCCGGCCCTCTCATACTTAGCCGATTTTTTCCCAGTCTATCCCCCTTTTTGACTTGGACACATGGTGAGCATGCGCTTGTTTGGGGTCTCCATTTTAGATTCTATCCTTGGAGTTGCGCTAATGAGACATGTGGCACCCTTCGTGGGTTTGTGAATTTTCAATGGTGATGAGACCCCCTTTTAGACCTGGGACACATGGAAGATTCATGCTCACTTGGGGACTTCCCCTTGGGTCTCACTTTTGAAGTTGCATCGATTGGACGTGTGGAGGGTTGGCGCAAGTTTGGGACTTGCCTTTTGATGTGCCTTTTGGAATTTTTCCAATTTGAATGCATGGTGCCTTTTGCGAGTTTGTTATCTACCCGAGTCGACTCATATGTGGCTAAGTCTGAAAAATCCAAGCTCTTTTGACTTCTATCCTCTCGTGAGCCTCTAGTTTCCTTTGACACCATTTGATCCTTCACAAACCCTACTCCTCCATTGTAGAGTTCCGCCTATTACCTTATTGTTAGATTTGAATGTGAGTTCTTAGGATGAGCCGACCCTATGGTTTTCTTCTATACAGTGGTCGTCTTTTACCAATTTTACCAGGGGGAAAATTTGGGATAACATGAACATTACAAGTTATCCATTGATAGGAGAATATGGGGAGAGTACCCAAACAAAGCAAGTTCTTGTGGGAGATCATTGTGGAGAATGTGTAAATTGTTTTGCAGAACAAGTATAAAATAGTTCATGAAAATGCAATGGTGGAATTTTTGATTTTCCCAAATTTCTTGATGAAATGCCTATTTGATATGCGGAACCAAGTCCCAACATTTTGACCTACTTCATTCCTCTAGGCATGGTCTAATTACCTTCATATTTTATAGTTTTCATATAATTTGGTTTTTCTGTTGCGATATAATTGAAATGTTGAACCATTATATGCTTAAACTTTTGGTTATTTTAAACATACTTATTTGCAAAATAATAAAACGTCATATCGTAACTTGCACAATCCAAATAATTCTTTGGTTAACCATGGACTTAAACCCTCATTTTGAGATGATCTAACAAACTTAATAACAAAATATATTACTACAACACCGTTTGTATTGACAAGTTGAGGTTGAGTTCCTTATAAATATTTTGATCGTTTCCCTATAAAAACTAGTAAACCGTGATTTTTGAAGATTCACAAAACCACCTTCAGAACCCTAGAAAGGAGATTTCAAGCATTATGTGTGTTCCTTGTTATGAGGAGAGTCACATCAAGCTTGAGATTGACCCAATCTATAATTTGTACTCTTTTTTTACTCCTCTAGGATCCCTTTTACCCAGTTTTGCACTTTTAGGAATTTGTTAAAATTAAAATGTTGGGTTTCACATAGGATCGCCATGTGGGATTTGAAAAATTTCTTGGAACCTTCAGTTTGGGAAAAGCACATTATTGATTAGTTTGGAAAAGGGGTTTCGTAGTCCTCCACTTGTTGTTTAACTAGGTGAAACTTGGCCGATTACAACCGGTGGCTCGAAAAACCATTTACAAATTGTACATCATTCGCTAGTTATGAATTCCGCTAGTCCCTATGGATTATTTGTATATAGGTGGACACATAGGAATTCTCCTGTCACGAATTTTATTATCAGACAAGAGTTTGTGAATGTGCTTTCTTAGCCTTTGATCCAAAATTGGGAATTTTTGAAACTAGAAGGAGAATGTAAAAGAAAGTTGTAGGACTCTAGTCAAGTTAGTAAACCATAGTGGAAAATTATTAACACTTGAAAATAACTATTTGAAACTCTATCTTATGATTCTTGTGAAATTTGATTTTGGCAAAATATTGTTTCTTTCTATTCCCTATATCTTTCACTCTCATCCCTTAGTTAAGGAATGAAATGTTTATATGCCCCTAACCCTCTCTTGTTGTGTATTTATTTTTATCATCATGTAAATGGAAAACCAGAACGTTAATTATGCTAGATTTAGGTGGATGTCATGCCAGCAATTTATCATAGCTTACGGGATCATGTTGTTCATCAAGATGAAAGTAATATGGTGAGACTACATGGTTTGTAGTGCCCACTCCTCTTTGACACTCGATATTACTATGATTTTTCTTACTTTGGATTGGAGGCATGAAATTTGTTATCATATTTGATTAGTATACATTGATAGATGGAAACTACTATATTTTATTAGTATTTTGTTAGACATTATAGATATTTTGATTATGGATATGTGGTGACTCATAGTGTGGATTATATGCATGGATTGACATTTAAGTATTGATGATGATCTAGAGTTACTACCTTCTATATGTACTGACATATTAGATTTTTCTACATAGATTTTGTTAGACGATCTAGCTAGTCTTGTGATCATATTGTTGATTGATGAAATGATTGAATTGAAATATTTTGGGATTAAAAACAATTGATGAAATCGCTTAGTATTGGTAAGGATTTAGTTGTGTTATTTTATGATGTGAATTGCTACATGCATATGCATTTTATTGTCTTGATTTCATTGATAGGACCATGAGGCGAAAGATGTATTGTTTTGATTTTGCAGAAATAATAACACAACAAACAAAGGAATAGGAGATCAATAGTTGAAGAATTTGGGGTATTGGCAGTAATCGGTCACCTTGGAAACTTGTGTTTTTTTGTATGTTTTTATGTTTTGATAATTTCTAGGAGGTTCGCATGTGGGGAAGGCCTCAAATGTGACCTTGGGTAAATGTGTTGTTTTCCTTTTTGGTTTTAATTATTTATGAGTATGTGAATTATTATTGTAATGTGATCTACTTTATTAGTGTTAGTTATGTCCTTTATTTAACTTGATTAATATTTATTATTACCGTAATTGGGATGTGACCAAAGGGGTATTTAAGTTTAGTAGATTGTATTTGATTTTATTTTGGATTTGAAAGGATCTAATTGGTTTTAGTGTTGTGTACTCAACCTTTCATGTCAAACTTGGATTTGGGCTTACGGGAAAATTTTCAGAGACTTCTGGGACAAGTTCTATTTGTCCCACAACTCTTAAACTCACATACCAACTATACTTATGGGGTAAGGGGTCTAAATTAGACCTTATGATGTGTTTTGGAAGCTAAAAAGGTGAAATTATTGCACCTTGTTACATGAGCTTTTAATTTTTTCCTTTGGAGTATGAATTTTGATTTTTTTGAATAAGGAGAACTTTTCATTTCTCACCCACCAATTTATTGAGATATGGGTTTGGGGTTTGACCTTTTTATGTGGAGTTGAGGAGAAGCAAGGTGGCATCCTACATGGAGCCACCTCACCCTCCTCTTATTTTTTTCTATTTTTAAAAGTTTTTAATGGTTTTTGAGTTAGATGTTTTATTTTCACTTTTACATTTTAGAGGAGCTTGCTTTGAAACCTTTGTTTGAAGCTTGGAAAATTATTTGGATATTTTTTTGACTTGGAAAGCTTGGACCTTGTGCTTGTGGTTTAGAGATTTCTTGCAATGGCAAGGTGGGTGTTGACAATTTTTCCACTTGTGTAAAAATGGGAAACTCAAAAATTTGTTACGATGGATAGCATTGGCGAAGTATACCTAAGCTAGGGGAGATAACATCAAATTATGTCGTTACTGGTGATTTATTTAAAAGATTACATGAAATCTGCAACTATGTGTGCTATTACAAAACGTAACAGATCACATAGTCTACAATTTCATGACCATCCTCAGCAAAAGAACACAAGCCCGAAGGATAGTTATGTTGTCTTGATGAGGACATCCAATTGTAGAGTAGGTGAAGTGTAAAGTTTTGGAACAACAAACATAAGTGCAGATCACTAGAAAATCGAGTTCATTACTAAATGTTACAAGTTCTATTCAATGTTATTTCCTTCATGATTAAGACATTCAATTATGTTACTGAGTTGTTTAGTTCATTATACAATCCATACAGAAAGCAAAAATGTAGAAAGAGATATACAACTCATTTACATAATTCAATGTTTTATTCACAAGGAGAGTCAAATGTTTCCCACACAAGCCATGGGATGTAACTGAAAAGTAAAGTAAAACTACTGAAAAGAAAGATACACATGCATGAAAGAGAAAGCAAAGGAGTATGAGTGAACCCATCATTTCCTTAGGGTTTTTGTTCTTTGTTTTAGGAATCTTCATCTCCATCATTTTTTTCTCCTTCATCTTCATTATAGAAGCCGCTGTACCTAAAAAGGAAGAAAATTCAACCATCAGTTATGAGCTCAGGGATCAAACCATATTCCTACACTATTCTACTTCATGCATATGAATCTTCCCCTAAGTAGGAGATGTATTCTACTTGAAGGAAAACTGCATGCATGCTTTTTCACTCATAAAGAAGAAAGTAAAAGAAAGAAGAAAACATGGACATAAGAGAGGCCAAGAAGCCTAAATATTTCCTACGTGTTTTCCTAAGTGTGCATGTATAGGTTGCAGCCAAAGAAAGAAATAAATAAGTCATAAGTACATGCTAATTCAGAAAACATTATGCAAAAGGAAGAAGTTAGAGCTCAAAAGAGAGAATGGAAGATAGAAGTACATTTTTCAGTTTATAAAGAAGAGGGAGAATCAAATTTCGAGAAGTGAAGCTAAAAGTAAAAGGGATTACATCTAAAACAGGATGAGAGAGAAGATTTTGGGAAAAGTTTGACAGGGCTTCACCATGTAAAATGGACATTTACAACTTTTCATCATGTTGTTTTAATTACTACATGTTTTAAAAGAACTATTCAAATCAAATAAGTGATACAAGGAAGCAGAAAAGCATCACATGATCAAGATAAATAGCTAACATATTTTCAATTCTCAAATTGCTATATCAATTCAAGTAAGAAAAGTGTTACTTTCTATATTCTAGATCAGAAAATACAACTACTATTTCTGGAAAAAGCATTAAAGAAATGATTCTATGGAAAATTTTTCTAGGGCTTCACCATGAAAAATCAACATTTCAAATTTTCCAAAGCAAGCATCTAAGTGAAAGCTTGATTAGAAAGGAAATAAAGAATTGGAAACAAGGCTTATGCCTCGAAATAGCTTCAAATTAGAGCAATGATCAAGATCATAAATGATGTTGTATCAAAAAGTACATACATGAATACAAGGAAGCATGATTTAAAAAACTTATTACTTCCACCTCATTATTGAAAAGGAAAGATAACCACATTCGAGCAAAGGTCCAGATCCAAGGATATCAAGGTGAAACACAAATGCTTAGAAGAATATTTCTTTCAGACTACTACCAAGTTACAAAAGGACAACATGTTTACAATACAATGGTGGATCAACTATATACTCAAGATCTCAGAACAGAAATTATTCATAGATCAAACCAAGATCATTGTGATAAGAAGAATGAAATTTACGAAATGGGAAAGAATGAAGAAGTCCAAACACCCACATCAATGAGCCTTTAGGCCTAATCATTTCAGAGAAAAAGAGGTACCCCATAAGCATTCAGATCATAAGCTTACAAAAAGGGGCCTTGAATCAAAATTTCATGCGCATTCAAGCTAATGAAAGTTTCAAAGTTTCTTTCAAAAGTCAACATTCTCAATGAAAATATTTTTCAAGTTGTAGATCTAAAGGCAGAAAACTACGCTTTTTTTTCTTTAATCAGAAAACTCATTATTGGGTATCAAAATTAGAACAAGTAAGTACCTACTGATTAAATTGAAGTTTCAAGATAATCTTACAAAGCCCAGCTATCCTAAGTTGTAGTTTCCAAATGAAGTAAGTATTAAGTTCCAAGAATGCTACAATATAGCTTCAGAGCCAAGATTAAATGCATGATTCATAGTTTACAAGCACAGTAAAATATTGCAACACTTCAATAGAATAAGATATATTGGATTCATGGAGTCATAGTTCTTAAGTGAAAAGGAAAATTTTGTACAAAAGGTATATCAAATTTAAGACTTGAAGAGATCAGATTCAGGAAATGATAAGGATCAAGCTCATCCAACTGAAGGAAATCTAGTTTATTAAACAGTCATGCTTTGAAAGGGTAAATCAAGAAGGTACAAGTTGAATAATAGAAGCTCTACAATAAATGACTAAATAACAAATCAAAAGATGGAATGCCCAGAATGTAAATTATCTAACAAATCCTCCATAGTCGGTTCGAATAAACTAACAGTGATAACCAGGTAAGCTATGGTGATACAAGCTTATCAATATTAAGCAAAACAGAGTATTCATACCATAAGCACATTGAAAAATAGAGATATAATCTCAGCATCAAACTCAAGAGCTCAACAAATGTCACCGAGGTTTTAGTAAGCAAAGACAATCAATCACAACGACATATCAGAATCTTGAAATTCGAACAATTAAAGTACAAATTATTTTTTTCATAGACCCATTAAGAGGTTACCGAATCAAAAGGAGAAGTAAACACTCACTGATAAAATGAATCTGAGAAGACTCTTGAGATCTCATCGAGTTCAGAGCTAAAAGGAACAAACCCATAATGAGTTCAACTCACAAATGACCAAGGTTATCCAAAAGATCACACCAAAAAAAGCAAAAGGAGATGTGTATTAGTTTTAAATCAAAGCGATAATGATCAAGTACCAAAAAAACTCAAAGACAAAACTTACCATACTTTGAATGCCTTTTACACAATTAGCTCAGGAAGAAAAATGGTGCCTACAAACAGAGGAGTAATAAGAGGTTGATGAGACTAAAGACGAGTAACCAACAAATATACATAAAGGATGAGTTCCAAAACATCAATAGCAGCCAACAACTCACAGGGACCCCAAAAATGGAGAGAAACCGAGCTTCAGAATGACCTTGGGGCCATGTAAAGACCATAAGCCAAATAGAGCCGAGCTTGAAGTTCATAAGAAAGATGCGGCCATGACCAAAATGCTTCACCTTAAAAGCTCGGGACCGAGAAATCAAAGACCTCACAAAGTATACAGATGCTCGAAGGCTAAGAAGGCTGAAAAATGAACTAATCCAAGCTTCAAAAGCTTCAGCAATGGTGGCCACAGAAATTTTGCCAGGGATTCACCCGCTTCACAAAAATCTAAATGAAATGATCATCAGGTTCAAGTTTTCTTTTACCATACCAACTTGAGGGGAGAGTTAATAAAACCCTAACCAAGGGTCAAGCATCGATGATCAAGATTCATCCAGTATGAAGATCAACGACCGGTGATCGTTCACCG
Source organism: Taxus wallichiana var. yunnanensis (assembly GCA_018340775.1). Taxonomy (NCBI): domain Eukaryota; kingdom Viridiplantae; phylum Streptophyta; class Pinopsida; order Cupressales; family Taxaceae; genus Taxus; species Taxus wallichiana. The sequence goes on along the minus strand of CM031238.1, from coordinate 134,369,944 downwards.
AATCCAAAGAATAACCACATTTATTTACCATTGACCATGTTAAATGCAAATCATGAACCCTAATCACAGTAACAAATTGATGGTGTCGAATTCAAAAGGTACAAAGATAAACGAACAGGAGCATCACCAACTTCCAATGCAAACCCAGGAGTTAATAAACCCTAACCGTAGTTAGGTCAAATTTAAAAAAAATCCACCGATAAAGTGTATGAGGGTGAGTCATCATGTAAATAGGGCTATCCCACGTTAGGAGATAAGATAAAATATCATTACATTGAACTTTAACAACTATAGTGCATGCTTAGAAATTCAAAAATCCAACCAAATCATACACAATGATCACCAAAAAGGTAAAGTATAACATTATTCCAATCAAATGCAAAAGGAGGGCCAACAGCTATATAATACCATGATAATAAAAGTGGGGTGGCATACCTTATAATATTCCTAAGTCCACAAAGGTGGTTGAATGTAACATGGTGCCCCTTGTATTATTTCAAAACACAATAATTTTCTAAGTCCACAAGAGTGGCCAAACCCAACGAAGGCAAAAGTTCACAACCACAAGTGGCCCCCACTGATGGTGATAGATTGTACATGAATTAGAATGCATTTTTTCATGTGATCACTAGAAAATAGAATAAGTGTCAACCTCACAGACAAAGGTGGTCCCAATCAGGATTAATGTTTGGATGAATTATTTTTGCAAAGTATTGCAATTAATGTAATTATTTTTCTCACAGACAGGGAATTGATTTGTTGCATGTTTCACAAGAAGACAAAACAAAGAAGAAGACAAATTTGCATGCTCATGGAGGAGACTTGCCTAGCAAGCAATTTTATTATTAGCAAATTATTCACCCATTCTTTTCTTAAAAATAGAACAGTCAACTTCAGTTTGACTATATTGTATTTAAGGCCATTAATTCCTATTTTTAATTGCATGCTCTAGTTTGTATTATTTTATCCCTTTATTTATTATTAAATAAAGGATAAAATTAGGATGCATGGGTGAGTACAATCCTTAGGATATTTTTAGGAAGCAAGTGAAATTTATTTTGCTATATATTGTGTGCCTTTCATAAAGCATAAGGATTCGAGACTAGAGGACTTTTTGATATATGAGTACTAAAGCAATTTTTTCCAGTTTTACCATTTGAGTGTGAAGTATTTTCTACCTTTCCAAGTTATTTTGCAGTCTTGTGTATGTTACATTAATCTTGTGAATGTAAATTCCCGATCAACCACCTTACCTGCTACAAATTTCAGTCCTTTCGCTAAATTTTTAATGTGCATATTAACTTATTAGTTGTTGTGATCTTCCCTCGGCAATCAAGTGTTTTTCCCTTAGATATTTTGTAGAAAAAATATTGGTTCATGCATCAAGAATCATTCATAGATCAATTGTGGATATACTCCAAAGCCCTCACACAATTTTGGTGTATCACCTTAGTTTTAATCATTTTTACAGTCATATTTTACTCTCAAACTCCCAAAAAGTAGTTTAGGATACACCAATAAGGAACTCGGCCTTAATGCCTATGAGACTTACTCTGCAACCATCTCTCTACAGGTGCACTTTCGAGAGATAATAGTTGGGACTTCACCAATGCATTATTATTTTTATTTGTTGTGTAAATGGTTGTAAATGAATTAATGTTGTGTATTTTGGTTTTGGGGATATAACATCATTGAGGTTGTGTACGAGAAAGAAAATGGGTATTTATTGAGGGAGGGATAAGAGATTATACTATGCATTTTGAGGGAGATTTGGGTTTGGTTTCCCACTTGTGATAATAAGAAATAAATCTTATTTATCTTGACATGTTTTGAGGAAGGGATAACAATTGAGGGAGACATAAGATAAATTTAGGGAAGGATAAGATTTTGGTTGTGGTTGTGTGAATGAAGTTTTGGAGAATTTGCAAGGTGGACACCGACACTATTTGGGAGGCATAAGTGATTCCCCATGTTTCTTCTCTCCCTTGGCTTGAATTTGAGCCTTTGTGCTTGGGAAAAATTGTATGTTTGTTGTTATTTTTGTATTGTTCTTGTGTGTGAAAAGGTTTGTGTGAATGGTTATTGTGGAATCCTTGTGAAAGTTTTCATGGTTGCTTGATACCCTTTATTGCTTCATTATTGGGGCTCAAGGGCCAATGAGGAGGATGACTTCTCCTTCTCATTGGATTATAGGTTGGGTGGAGAGTGTTGCCTACTCCCTTTTTTTTTTTTGTGCTTGAAGTTGAAGATTGGAGGAGTCATGCTATGTTGGAGCCAAAAGGATCACCTTTGTAGTGTTTTTGAATGTCAAAAAAATTAAAGTTGTAATTGTTAAAAATATTCTTTCATATTTTTGGAAATAAGAAAGAAGCTGAACTATGCTCATTGAGAAAAAGAAAGTGCATTGTTGCCTTGTTGAAATTTGTATTATTGTAAAAATAGAAGTTCTTGTAAATTTTATTATCAAGTTATGTTTTCTTGAGGACGTGTGAAAGAATAACTTGAAATTTGTAATTTATTGAGAATGTATTTCTATCGAATATGGAAATGTTTTGTAGTTACTTGTGCTTTCATTTGGAAAAATGGTTGTGTTTGTGTTGGAAGAGTATATGAAAGTTATACTTGAATTGCCTTGTTGGAATGCTTATCCCTCTTATTGTGAAAAGAAAAGAAATGGCACTTAGTAATTGGTTGAATTTCATTTCTTTCTTTTAGAGTTTAAAAGCAATTTTATTAGAAAGGAAATCTTGTAGTTGTTTCTTATACACTATTGCTATGGAAAAGCTATGTACTTAGTGATTTAAGTCATGAAATGAAGAATGAAATCAATATATCAACTATTGAATCATAGGCACCTTAATTAAAGTTAATATTACCTTAGAAACCAACCCAAGTAGAAAAAAATTTAGAAAATGCTTGATATTAAGGTTCTCTTTTCAGAAACAGAACCCTTTGCCTTGTGTAGAGCAGCAGTTTTAGGAAAGCCATGCTGCCCAAAGCGGTGGTTTTAGGATCATCACCTAGATAGGGTGGTGGTTTTAAGATCATCATCAAAATAGGGCGAGAGGTTTCAAGATCGTCATCCAGGACAAGGAAGTGGTCACAAAACTGGCTGACTTGCTTAGAGCGGTGGTTTCATCACTTTTGAGGGAAAAATAAAAATAAAGAATGTGCAAAATTTGGAATGAATTTAATTAAAACCTGAGCTTTAAAACTTCAAAATGAAACTACCAGCAACTTGTAAGGGAAAAAATAATTTTTTAAGCATATAAATCCTCTTATGGGCACCCAAATGTGTATAATTTCATAGATCTAATGAAATGGGGTTTTTCCCAAATAATGAACTCAAGAATGTAAATAACCAAATAGTAAAACCAGATTCATGGTGGAATCTCTACAATAAACAAATAGAGAACCTTGTAATAACAAACCCATGAATAAACTAAACTATGAAGAGAATAATGGAGGAAGATTTCCCCATTTGCAAACTAGATCCAAAGAAATTTCTCCATGGTTTCACTTCTTGCTTCCATGGCTTCCACTCCTCCAACCTGCAAAATTAAAATGGAACAAATGAATGAGTTAGGGAAAATAAAGAATAAGAAGACCTCGTAAATATTTTTAGGATTCATTTGAAAATACCAATAAATAAGGGTGCAAAACCATTTAATCTAAGGGTTGAGGATCAACCCTACACATTTTAAGTTGTTGCACTTTATGGGGTTGGGTAACTTTTAATTATGGTAAGGTTAAGTTGAAACTTTAGCCTTAGAATGTTAAGTAAATAAAGGGCTTCGGTCCTTTAAGGATAAATTAAATAATTTTAAAAAGGGTAACTTGTGTTAGCATTAGTTTAGTTTAATACATTGTTGTTATGTATTTGTTGATGGACGATTATAACTGTCCTTCCTCCCTGACCTTTATATTTGGCTTTGCTATTTTGTTTGGAACACATTGAATTGAATAAACATTGAATAAATATATTCTTTGTCTTTTGCTATCATTGGTATTAGAAAATCGATCACGAGAAGGATCGGTAGAAGTCACCTATCTTATGTTGTGGAGAAGAAAATGGCAACAAACATTTTTACAGGATGTGTTTGGATTTGGCGTTTTACTTTCGATTTTGTATGCAAACCTAGCAACTAGTGAAAATATTCTGCGTGGAGTTTGGTGGAATAACATTTCCCAAAGACTAAAAAAACTTTTCTCTCTTTGAGAGTTGTCCATAAGTAAATTAAATTTTCAGTAACAAATTTCTCTTTTGCATCATCATTGGCGCAACAAAAGCAAGATATTCTGATTTGCATTTTAATGTCCACGACCTATGTTCTTTGAAAAATTACTAATTCCAATAGAATTTAAGAGACGAGACCATAATGGTCCTCTGTGTGTGTGGAGTTTTGGGTGATAGGCATAGTCCATGAAGGAGCCAATGAGGTGTGTGGGTAGGAAGCACCAAAGATCTAAAGTCTAAACCATGAGAAACCGAATCGCCCAAACCGCTTGTGTCTGTCGTGGTCTGCATAAGGAGGCTAGAGATTGTGTGAGACCTATTGTGTGAAGATCTTGGTGAGAGAGGCTAATCCAATTACCTCACCACATGAATGTCACACATTTATGATGCTTGAGAGTGTTACAAGCAACTCTTCCTTTGGGTCACCTCTCGAGAACCCGAGAGGACACCACCGGCATCTATTTTACCTTTCCAAATGAATTGTTGAATACTGGCAACGTATTACTTGACAAATTGGTGTGTCAAGGATTGTTCGACTATTTCTGGTTTGACGTGTGATGTCAAGCACACCGAATCCATGAAGAATTGGAGTGCGGCTATGATGCAGATGATGAACGCGAAGTAGAATGCCCACAGGAGCATTCGTGTCTCACTGCACAAGATTATAGAGCCCATCTTCATGATAGGTTCCTTTAGTAAGCATTTGTAACCATTTTTGAACAATCAATAAATAAAATAAAATTTTGAGTATTTGGAAATGTCTGCACCTCACATTTTGTTGTCGGATGCCCGATTCTAAAAGGGCCAAATTTCACCAGATGGAAAACCAAGATGTTGATGATTCTTTAGTATGAAGATCTTTGGGGGATCGTTTACAGCACGGATGCCCCTCCCACAAACGTTGATCCGTTGGCTAAGTATGAAAATGCCAATGCAAAATTATTAATGCTTATCACTCTAAGCCTTTCAAATGAGGTTCAACCTTACATTCGGGAAGAAACTCATCCGGAAATTGTCCTAGTCTCGTAGACTTCACAGCCATTAGAAAGTGTCTGGTTGATTGATTCAGGCACCAGAAAACACATGACTAGTAATAAGAAGTTGTTCCATACCCTGAGTGACTAGCCCACTAGAGATCAGATCACCATTGCAGATAATCAGGAGTATATTGTGGCGGGGATTGGTGATGTCATCATTCCTCTTGAGACATGAAGATGTACACTCACAAAGGTGCTATATGTTCCAAGTTTGACCTGAAATCTTTTGTTTGTGAGTTAGCTTCTGAATCATCAAATGCAGGTCAAATTCTTTATTTAGAAAGGGTTCAAGTCCCACATCATTTCCCAGGGAGACTTAGTTATTGCTCGAGCATTTATGAAGGGCCATCTATTTGCACTAGATGCGATCACTTCATCTAACATTGCTCTCTCTACTTCAACGGCAGATTCCACTGCACTATGGCACTTTTGATATGGTCATCTTTCTATCGGGGCTCTGCATCAGGTTAGTGCCAAGGAAATGGTAAGAGGGCTTCCTCCACTCTCCCATTCCTTACCTGTTTTCTCCGGATGTCTTGCAGGGAAAACAACACAAAGGTCCATTCAAACAGAGCTCTTATCATTCTATGGAGCATCTTCAGGTTGTACACACCGATCTATGTGGACCCCTACTAGCTAGCTTCTAAGGTTTTGAATACTTCCATCTCATCATTGATGATTACTCATGGAAAATGTGGGTATATTTCCTCTAGAAGAAGAGTGAGGAGTTTTAAAATTTCCAAACCTTTCTCCAGAAAGCCACCAGGAAGTCTAGGAAGCCTCTCCTTCTCCTTCGCTTAGATTGAGGGGGGGAATTTATATCGAAGAATTTCTTAGCATACTTGAAGCAGCATGGCATTTAGCAACATCTAAATGCACCCTACACTCCCAACAAAATTGGATTTCGAGCGACACAACAAGATTTTCATGGAGATGGCTCATTTTATGCTCTCCACCGCCATGTTGGAGGATCAGTTTTGGGCGAGAAGCAGTCAAGACAACAGTGTATCTACTCAACCGGGCACCCACAAAGATCTTGCAAAACAAGACACCGGAATAGGTATGGACTGGTCTTAAACCTTCTATCTATGATTTGAGAGTTTTTGGTCATCTTTGCATATATGCATGTTCTAGATGAGAAAAGGAAGAATATCGATCCAAAGACACCACCATGTCTTTTCTTGGGGTATAGTACTACCTCAAAGGCATATCATCTCATGGATCCCGAGGCAAAAAAATCTACGAGAGTCAAGATGTGGTGTGTGATGAGTCATCCTTTAACTCCCTACCACACAATGGAGATCCAAGTACCAACCTCGTCACATAGATTGCTCACATATCCAAATGATGGGCAAGATGATTCTTCTCGAGAGAGAAGAAGAGCTAAGTGGAGACTTATTCGTTGATGTAGACACACTAGAAAAGACATCTTCACACCCAGTGATAGCAGCACCAATGTCTGAAATGGGTCCAGAATACTATTGGGGATGCACACTTGAACTCACTTCCAGGTACTTCGACGGGATTCAGAACATGAAGTCAAGCTAGACATGAGGTAAATTTTGCACTCATGAGTTCAGTTATTGATAGCACCAAACCTGACACTGTTTGTGAGGCATTAGACCAACCATAGTGGAAATAAGCTATGAATGTTGAATATGATTCCCTACTTCAAAATCGGACGTGGGAACTTGTCGATCTACCTCCAGGTAAGAAATCCATTGGCTGCAAATGGATTTTCAAAACAAAATATAAGGTAGATGGTTTAATCGACAAACCCAAAGCACAACTTTTGCGAAAGGGTTATGCTCAAAGCAAGAAGGAATTTACTATGATGAAACCTTTGCACCCCTTTGTGAAGATCAAAACCATAAGAGTTGTATGTGCACCGACAGAAAAATGGATGGAAACTTCAAGTAGATGGATGTCAAGAGTGCTTTTCGAATGGTCATCTCAAAGAAGAAGTATACATGGCCCAACTGAAGGGTTTGTATACGAGCATCAACCACACAAGGTATGTCATCGATAAAGTCACTTTATGGACTCAAACAAGCACCTAGGGCATGGTATATAAAAATTGATAATTACCTATTCGCAACATGGATTCACTCGCAGCCCCTCGGATACAAATTTACATATCAAGAAGGTAGGAACAAAGATTGTTATTCTAGTTTTGTACGTAGATGATCTTGTGATCACAGGAAGTTCTGACAATCTTATGGATGATGTAAAGAATGATCTCAAGAAATCCTTCGACATGACCAATTTGGGGCTAATTCACTATGTCTTGGCTTAGAGATATGGCAAAAGAAGAATCATATCTTTTTCTCCTAGATGAAATATGCCAAGACTCTCTGGAGAAGTATGGAATGTTAGATTGTAAACCAATGTCCACACCGATGGAAACAGGTTTGCAATTATCTAGATTCAAGGATTCACCACATGTAGATGTCACTCACTACAGGAAACTTGTGGGGAGTCTCATTTACTTGACTTATACCAGCAGATCTTTGCTTTGTAGTGAGCTTTCTCACCGTATTTATACAGAGCCAAAGAAATGTCATTGGATAGCATCAAAGCATGTGTTGAGATATGTCTGAGGTATAGTTGACTTTGGTCTAGAGTATCAGAAGAAAACTCAGTTCTTCTTATAGGGATATAAAGACCTAGACTATGTAGGATATGTTGATGATAGGAAATCCACTTGAGGTATGCTTTTCATCTCGAGATCCAGACCTATCTCATGGATTAGCAAGAAGCATCTTGTTGTTTCTCTCTCATCTACTGAGGCTGAATACCGTACTACACGAGGAGCTATGTGCGAAGTGATTTGGTTACGTCGCATTCTTGCAGATATAGGGATTCTTGAAGAGAAACCTCCCATCATTCACTGCGACAATCAAGGTGTGTTGAAGCTTGTGAAGAATCCTGTTTTTCATGAACGAACAAAGCATATTGAGGTTAAATGTCACTACATTCATGAACAGGTCTTAAACCACCAAATTCAGCTCTATTACTACCCTACTAATTTTTAGGTTGCAGATATTCTCACCAAGCCTCTCGGTAAGGTGAAGTTTCATTTGTTTAGGGGGTACATATGTAGAAACAATGTATTAATGGGGGAATGTTAGCATTAGTTTAGTTTAATACATTTGTGTTATGTATTTGTTGATGGATAGTTATAATTGTCCTCCTTCCTCCCGCAACCTTTATATTTGGCTTTGCTCTTTTGTTTGGAACACGGTGAATTGAATAAACATTGAATAAAACTATTCTTTGTCTTTCGCTCTCAACTTAGATATGATTTATAAGAGTTAATTAATTGGAATTTAAAATGTTTAGATAGATAACCTCATGAGGGACATTATTGTTAATTGTTGTGAGAAGTAAGAATTAAACTTAGGAAATATTGGCCTAGTTGATATTTTAATTAAGGTGAATTAATGGAAACCCTAGAAAGGAATTTATCTCGAAGTGGTCTTAGTGTAAAGTAATAATGTTAATTCTTATATTAATATTTGACAACTTTACAAATGTGTGAAATTTATTAAACAAGAAATAATTAAACCTAGTTGATAGTATCTTGTTGCAACCCTTTTAAACAAAAAAAAAAATTATTCCATATTTTTTTAATTAAGTATTAAGTTTTGTCTTGGGTTTTGTGCATAAAAATGTGGGTGTTACATGATTGTAATTCACTATTTATTATTCTAATTTACCTTTGAAACAATATAATTGTAGAGGTTGATACAAATTTTTGTAATATATTGAAAGGTTTATTATTAAAATTTTGTAATATGTATGAGATTCTAGTTTTAGGGGTGCTTTTGGAAATTTGCATTTAACTATAGGTGTTCTTTTGAGTATCATTTATATATGGAAAAATGGGGCTGGATATATATGTTAAGTGAAATCGTAGATGATAGTTCAACATTTTGTGAAGTATTGAAAGGTTTATTAAAGTGATGTTTTGTATTGAAAAAGTTTGATGTATGTGTAAAATGGAATTATATTTAATATCTTATAGTGCAACTCGGTGTGAAATTGATGATTAAATAATTGTTGTGTTGTGTTTCTTACCTTTAAAATGTAATAAATATATGTAAATGAAAAAATACACCCCAATATAAACTTCGCGTATAACTACCCTTCTATGTGATTCTTTGTAGTATTAAAAAAACTAAAACCGTAGTATAAACCTAAATCTTTATACTTGAAGACACCCCTTGTCCTAAGGAAATAAGAGCCTAAGTTGAGATTTCCATCCTAGCTTCGAATGTTTAGTGACATTTTGTGAACCCAATGATAAAAGCTACGCTAATATAATAAAAAAACAACAAATAATAAAATATAGAAATTAAATTCATTTGGGATATAATTGATATTGATAAAGGTTAAAATATAGTGTTTGGTCTCCTGATGGTGGAGTCAACACTCATATTTAATCCCTCACATCTCTCTCCATAAATCTCCCGGTCTTATCTCGTAATATCTCTCAAACATCCCTACTATCACTCACACTACAAAATAGCTACACGAATTGTTCTCACAACTCACTCGAATAATTAAACTATTACAAATATATTATTAATATGAGCTCTATAAACGTATTATTAATAATATTATAATTAATTTAATAATGTTAAAAAATATTTAGGTAAAGTTCACTCCCCTATTGTTAACATTATTAATTCACAATATACACTCCCCTAATGTTGACAAGGTAGAAAAAAATCAAAATTCCTTTTGCAGCTTGCCTCCCATGCGTGCTCATGATACGGACTATTTTGTAGGACATCCAAAAACTTGCAAGGATGGTTTTCCAAGGATAGCAAACAACCTTTACAAATGATCGTTTACGGGAAAAACAACAACCTAAAACAAATGATGGTTTTACAAGACAACCAACAACTAAAAAATCATGTTGTTGCTTTTCCTTTGTGCTTTCTTTTATCCACTATGTCTTTCCTTTAAGGAATATGTAGGAACCACTGCTTACTAAATACAAATTGAATAGAGGGAAAATTGAACATTGAGACTATGTTCCAGTTCCCCACCTCAATGTGAACATTTCCCTTATTCAAATAGGAACTCTGAAATCATACGCAAATCTAAAATAAAAGACAACACACATACACACACACTTCCACCACAACTTCATGCGGCCCCATTTTTTTGGACTGATGAGACATCATTGATTGACCTCCACCCTCTATTACCTCCATCGTCTAATGAATAATGCACTCTTTACTTTATATAAGAAATCTTCATTACTTTCTTATCGAGCATTTGTTTCCTCATTATCGGGATGAGTAGAATTCATATTGCAATCACTTTCTTTGTATCTGTTTTAAGAAATGAAGGCTTTATCCTTGATGTACCATCAAGTAAATCTTGTGCTATTGTCTTACAATATGTAATACCATGTCTAGGAGCATCACAATAGTGACAAAGAATTTTTGTGGAACTTGGGAGGTTGATTTTTGTTTAAAAGAAGGCTTGAATTTTCCTTTAGCATATGATTTGTTTTACCATACTTTTTCATTTTCTTCTAGATCAATCGTCTTGATTCTATTTTCTTCTTCTATCGGAGAAGAAATTAAATCCTCCACTTCGATTTATTTTCCTCAAAGTGAAGACCATATTAGAATAGCTAGGAGGCATGCTTTTAAGTAATACTAGTTTTGCATCATCATCAAGAACATCAACTTTGATTCCACCTAATTGATTTGAAATAGAACGAAACTTACTAATATCACCATAATTTCTCCTTCCTCCATTTTGATCTCGAACAACTTTTTGCTTGAGTGTCATTGTTGCTCTATCTGCTTCTAACCCAAATAGTTTTCTCAATGTTATCCAGATCAAATGTGATGTCTTTGTTAGATATATTTGATGGGATAGGCAGCGGATTGGATGAATGATCGATGCCATTGCAGAGACATAATCACCAGAATTTGCATGTTTTCGATATTTTCTTTCCCATTTTGTTTCTTCATCTACGTCATGTGGTGTATTTATTTTTCCTTGCACAATCTCCCATAGATCTTTTTAATAAAGCCCCGAGAAGAAAACAATTGAGTTCTAGAAGTGGAAATCTTTGCCTTCAAAATTTTCAATTCGATTAACTTGTCCATGTCAACGGACGAGGGAACCACGCCACAGAAACAAACTTCAGTGAGCGAGTTCAAAAAATTGCGAGAGGATGTTAGATTCCACCATAAATAGGCCGATAGGAGGAGAGTGTGTATTAACTTGCTATGATTTTTGTTTAAAAGAAGGCTTGAGCATTTTCCTTTAGCATATGATTTGTTTCTACCATACATTTCATTTTCTTCTAGATGAGAAGAAATCGTCTTGATTCGTAAAGAATTATTTTTTTCGTTTACAATTTTTGATATGATCAATGTAAAGAGCTAAAAATAACACACATTTTCTATCTGCTTCTAACCCAAAAAAACATCATCATAATCTAAGTTACCAACTAAAAGTTATGGCAACTCAAATCTTTTTTTCTAAAATTGCCTTCAAAATTTTCAATTCGATTCAACTTGTCCATGTCAATTTAAAAAATTGGACATTTTCAATGTAAAAGGATTTTCCCCTTTCCAAATTTTAAAAAATGGAAAATTAATTCTTTCCCTATGTTTTTTTACTAAATCCAAAAATAGGAAAAAATGGAAAATAAAATTTGTAACTCACAATTTAACGATTGGCAGATAGATGTCATTTTTCCTAGTGCGCGGAAGATCGATCATGGATCTTGGATGAAAACAAAACATGGATCCATATGTGTGTGGAATTCTGAGTTGCAGGCAGTGATTTCGGTTGGAATGTGATGTAGTCAATGAAAAGTTCCGTAGGAAAAGAATTTTGATAAATTAGAAGTATTTACATGGAAATCTGAATGCATGAGCTATCAAATCATATAAAAACTACAATCATCTAACAATTTGATTGACCAAGAATTGTGAATCCAAACACAGGTACTCTACCACTAATACACTCTCCACCAATCACAAAAAGATAATGTAAAATCAATACTTGGTCTATCCAAATTAAAAACTTCAGAATTGAATAGATGCTTATTTCCCCCTCCTTCCATGTGTGTGACTATGTTGGAGATGTGTCGATATTCATCCACTTTGTGAGCTCACTATTATTTCTCCATTATATGGATAAGAAGTTGCTCGATACCAGCCATAAGAATTGCCAATATGATATTAAAAACTAAATAATAAAATGTGGAAATTAAATTCTTTGAATATAATTGATATTGATAGAGGTTACATATACAATGTTTGATCTCCTACAAGGGTGGCGTCAACACTCATCTTGAATCCCTCATATCTCTCTCTATAAATCTCTCGAGTCTTATCTACTAATATCTCTCAAACATCCCTCGTATCTCTCACACTACAAAATAGCTACGTGAATTGTTCTCACAACTCACTCAAATAATTAAACTATTACAACTATATTATTAATATGAGTTCTATAAACTCGTATTAATAATATAAAAACTTGTTTAATAATGTTACACAATATTTTAGTAACACTCAAAAGCTAGGAACATCATGGTCAATCATTATCTTGAGAATGTGATTCCCTCCTATGGTTGTAATCATGTGTGTAGTAAGGAGAACGTGTTCTCTTAAGGTATTGCTCCTTGGGAAACCAACATTAAACATAGTGTAAGCCCTCTTCGAATGGTACACATTTTGAGTGGCGAGGATTTCCAACTACCCTGAATGTCACCTTTAAGAGTTGGGATCACGAATGAACTCGATACCCAATTTCTATTATCATTTGGCTTTAGGGTACAATAGTAAGAGTTAATTTCACATTTTAATTTATGATTTGTTGGTGAAAATATAACTAGAAGATAATGTACCTTAATAAAGGTGAAATTTAGGTCATTCTTATAACATGTTTAAACCATCTTAGGGTGAGAAAGGGATCTAGGATGTGTAAATCCTAATGTGATCCTTAACCCTTTCAACGATGGACTTTTCCATCTTGCTCTCCCACTTGTCATATTATCTAATGGTTGTATGATGTGAATATATGTGATCATGTTCTTAGAGACAAATCCCTTAAGATGAGGAAAATTAGTCTCATGAGGATACAAATGCCCGTGTGAACAAATAGGTTACACAATTCTTTACAAAAAAACATATGAATCTAGTTAGGAAAAACCCTCTTAAGTTGGATGTAAAATGGTACTCAAGAAACCTAATCAATAAACAAAAATAATGAATTATATTTCCATGTTTTGGTGCCTTCGAGACCTTAAAATGTTTTTGGTGCATAACTATATTAAATCTATAATTGACGCTTGACCTTGGGAAGTGTAATCGTGGGATGTTATTCCACATGAAAGTGAATCATGATCTTCCTTGAAATATGATTAAACCCTCTCGCTATGGATAATGAATCTATTTTCTATAGTACTTATTGTGTACTAAAAATACAATCAATTTACAAATGAGTAGAAGAAAGGTGACCTGAAACCTTAAACAAACAAAAAAATGAACTTCACATCCTTTGGACTTACACTTGTTTTTGTTGTGTAACGGAGATATGGTATAAGACCAAGAGGCATGCCCTTGGTAGTGAATCCTATGGATAATACCTAGTAGCCTTGTGTGTAAACAATATCCTATTAATGAATGAATGAAATAAAAAAATAATTTAAATAATGTAGATGATCCTTATGTAATTAGTTGCACCATAAGTTCGATGTTAAACAATATAGAGAAAATCTAGGAAAAATGAATGTATGACTCCCATTATATAAGCCTTCCTAGAACTTAAGTTAAGGATTGAGACATGATTTTAATAAATGTGTAATCCTAAAAATATCATGCTTTGTGGGAAGACCCTATCGTAAGTTTATACCGTAGTTTAATTTTTATGACGTGCCTTGTCATTTGACAAAAATTGGCTTTGATGTGCATCACGTGTTTTCCTGTTATCTATGTGGGTTAATGTTGTGCAAACATATCATGTGTTGTGTGTAGCCCTAAGTGATCTCCTGTACTATCCTGTGTACTATAATTTAAGTCAAAAAAAATTATTCTGGAATATTTAGTGTTGTTTTTGTGTGTGTAAAATGTGGACATTACAGTATTACTCAGGCCACTTGGTGTGGTAAATATGGTAATACAGGTGTCACTCCAAAGGCGTCGTATCCTTCTACATTGAAAGTCCATGAAAATCGCAAGTGTTCTCCTATGAAATCCTCCACTGTCAGCACGATCTCTAGACCTGGGGGAGGTGTTTGGAATGGGCGATGACACTCCCCTAGTCCCATGCGGTGGCAGATCTTCTCCCCTCTCCTCTAAGCGTTGCAGCGGTAGAGTTCGTCATCTACAAGTTCTAGCTAATTTGTCTCCCCCAAAGGTTCTCAACAGTGGCCCTTTTACGGTAGATGATGATGGTTTTTTTGATTTGATGAGAGGTGTTACAATGGATGGCGATCCGGTTTCCCATGTTCCTATGACTATTGTAGCTTATCTTGAGTTCCCCTAGACGTGGAATATGGCTGGGTCTGGAGTTTGGGCTTCCCTATTTCCCTCCGAGATGTCTTCGGAAAGCCATCTATGACCAATATTAGATTATTTCGAGAGGTGGTCCAGAAGGGTTTAAAACAACCCATCAAACCAATAATCGATGCATCTACTAATCCCTGTCTGAATTTCTGAGAGGATGTGATTGAAGCTGAGTCTTATTTCTAAGAGCATATCCTGATTTGAAAATTTAGTCAATTTTGGCCTACTCTCCATGATCTCCACACTTGGATCACCAAGAACATGCTCCCATTTCTTGAAGGTAAGTTGAATCTCTTCCCTTGTGCAAGAGGAATTTTTATTGTTGTTTTTGGTGAAACTCGTGATAAGAAGAACACAGCTGAAAAAAACTGGATCTTCCATTCTCTATTCTTGGCCATTAAACCTTGGTTTCCCTCTTTTAATCCTTTAACTATAACTTTTGTAACTAAAACAGTTTGGGTTATAATATGAAATTTTCCCCCAATTTTGGCATTCAAAACACCTAGCTTGTATAGGAAATGCTTTGGGCACCTTCTTAAATGTTGGCTCTCCCACCTTGGGTTACACGCACACTGCTTTTGTTAGTATCCTTGTTGAAATTGATTCCGCAAAGAACCTCCCAGCCAATATAGAGCTTAGATTCCAGAATAGAGTATGGACCCAAACTCTAGATTATGAATGAATGCCCTTTAGATGTAAAATGTGTTTCATTGTTGAACATATTGTTTTCGATTGTCAAAAGAGAAAAACGAAAGAACGTAAGAAATACCTGGTGGAAAAATGTCCTCCAATGCCATTTTGAATTGGAAAATAACTTGAAGGGTGATCTAGATTCAGATCCTGATTTCAAAGATTCGGTAGTAGATACACTGGTCAGCGAACTAGTGATGCCTTCTAAGACGCATAACTCCGGTGAAGCGGTTAAGGAGAATGTTCCACCAATCTCTCCTTTCCGAAACAAAATTGTTGAAACAAATCTTAATGAAGCGGTTGTAGATATAAATGAAAATATATCTAGGCCGATTAAATACTTTGAAGTCAGATGGTTGGAAAACGGTACAAGAAAAGAAAACTCATAAGAAGACCGTTTCTCAAACCTAATTGTTGGTTCTCGCTGTTGGGCAGCTGTTCTGATTTAGCTTCCTGTTATTTCTATCGTTGTATTGGGCATTAAATGAAAAAAAAAAAACTTCTCAATCTATGTCATTCCTCACACTATTCAAAGTGTTAAACACGTTTCATTAAACTAAGTGGGCTACAACAGATTTTGAAAGAAAATAGTAAACAACGATGCTAATCCAACGAAAAAAGTAGATGAGTTGCGATTCAATATTTCATTCATCCTAAATTATGTTTAAAGACAGTCTCTAACCTTATCCAATTGGCATTCCTCGCTCCAGAGCTTGAGGAACAGCGAGAACAGACATAACAGAGGGACACCACTCGAACTTTTAAACACGGTTCATCAAACGAAGTCGGCTACAATAGATTTTGAAAGGAATAAGGAAACAACAATGAAATATTGATCCAAAAAGTATTAAGTGAAAAACCGTCTTTGACCATAACCTTGTTTTATTCAGAAGGGGAAATAAAATAAGAAAAAACGAGATCGTACATTTCCTTCATCATCTCCAAGGAACTGCAACTTCTTTTACGTTAGCTCCGTTACATTTACAACATATTTGCAGGTACTCAAGCGATGCTGTCTACCAGCTATGCTTGGTAGGTTAAGTCTAAAAATTTACCTGAAATTTTATACTCATATGTACATTCTGATACATTTGATAATTCTATGTACAATCCTGAAGATCACTTAACTCCTCCATTGATTAAGGAAATAACTGATCTCTCAATATTCTCTTGTTTTCTTCTCGTTTGCTTCAACTAAACTTTTGGAATTCCTTCTCAACCTCAGTAAATGGTAAACTGCAACGCCGCCCTGCACATGATGTAGACATTCCAAAAGAAAATCCGCTTAATGACATAACTTTTGTGACGCAGACTTTCAAAGGATGCGTTTATAATAGCTCATGACATTATATACAAAATCAAAAATGAACACGGTACCTGAAACTCCATTATAATTTAATCTATCATCAGCAGTTTCTTTGGTAGAGAAACTGCAATATTGATCAATATTCCACATCGGAGGCAGGTTCTTTGCATAAACTTCGTTGCGTATCTGAGGGCTTTCTATATTTGGATTCACAGCATATTGTTTGCATTCATTGATTAATCCAATAATAGTACTAGTGCTTTTGTGCCCTCATTTTTTATCCTCCCAAGCTCATAGCATTACTATATTCTCTTAGGCTCTCATAACTGTCATATGGCGAATCAATGTGGAAACTTTCTTCTTCTGGGAAAAATATTAGTGTACGCTCGTTAACTAAAGGACTCTGGTTTAAAAGAAAAAATTCCATCGGAGAGGCTAGCAGCTCAGGTTGGCGTCGTGCAGCAGAAAACCCTGAATAAGCTGGCTTAAATCAACACAATACGGACGATTCCGTCTAAGCTACATACGTCATAAGCCGTAGAGTTTGAGGAAGAAGACAAGGAGGGGACGCCGTAATTTAGTACGAAGAAGTAATTTCATCCTCGCATTTGGCATCGTCCTTCCGGTGCCCCTCTTGCAGGTGATCTTCCAAATCCGCAACATCTTATTTTATCGCTACAATACAAAACATACGCTAGGGGACCACTAACCCATTCTTGGCTTTGTCGAGAAAGGAATAAAAAATAGTACATCAACTTGGTATTTGGAAGATGGATCTTTTAATTAATTAGTACATTAACTTGTTATTTGGAGGATGGATCTTTTTTATCTTAAACACAATTTTTGTTATAAACATGAGTTAAAACAGAGTTATTTGTAAATTAATTTGGCATTTCAATACAATATTAAATGAACATAAATAGATGGATTTTAATAAATATATTAGGTAGTGATGTATGTTTTATTATGGAAATATAATTTTAATTGACTAAAAAAAAGAAACATATTAAAATATAAATCCTCTCTAATAAAGACATTTTATGTGTTTATTGGCTTTTAAAGATTCATAGATTAGCTGCCCTATGAGATCTATTTGTAGACACCATGGGGACCTACGTTCAAGATGGCTACAATTCTTGCCAACAAATTAAAACCACTTTTGGGCACTATGGACTCCCACACTAGAGGCTCATCTTTTTTTGTTGAGAACATTAAGAATATGCATATCAATGAAAATGAGTTTTTTATAAGTTTGGATGTTATATCTCTTTTCATGATGAACCTCATTGACGAGACTATTTGTTGTTCTCCATGTCGCATGTCAATTCCCCTCCCACATCGTCAAGAGATGTTGATGTTGTTGTGAGGTAGTCGGGGGCACGAATAAGCAATGGTAGCCTAGATAGAATCATGCAAAAACAAGGGCTCTACCTCTCTTGAAAAGAAGGTATTCATGGGAAGGCGCATGATAAGCAATTCAACATGGATGTTGGAATTCCTTCTCCAAGGTTTCTTTCCTCTCTCACCACATCTCGATGTCCAAATGATGATATGTTGTAGAAAAGATCAAGAGAAAAGAAGAATGGATGTTTATGGTTTTGAGGGCATTTTCATGCTCGTTGTTTCTAGCATCCTGTGGTAGACTAGTGGCTTATGAAACTCATCGCAATGTTATCGATTTAGCAACTCTACCGAGTGAAAGAACTCATTAGCATCCATTCATAACTTAAAGATTGTGCACAAACTAATAAATAAATATTTGACTATGAGTATCAATTATAGCATAAACATACATTATTTAGTAATTAAAAGTTACAAGCTTAGTCTTAATACTAACAAAGCTATTTAAAAACTACAAAAAGGGAGAAAGTGAATAAGTAGCAAATATTTTTCACTCACTCTAGCTTGTTTGAATGCTAATTAGGACCATGAAAACCATGTTTGCAGTCATACATTTAGCTTTCAAGGGTTTGATCAAGACATAGACAAGTACAAGAGTCTAAGGAAATAACCTAAAACACCAAGAAGATTGTGGAATACATTTGGACATGTAGGATGCATTCTCTAATCTTCTAGTCCCCAATTGAAGATATTCACAATCAATCAATAATATAATCCTAACACTCATTCAAAAACAAAAAACAAGATACAGTCAAAAACTAACATAATCCAACAACATGGATAGCTAAGTGAGAAAATATAAGTGCAAATAAAAGCTCTGGAAAGATTTTATATTTTGAATTAATAGACCTTGATAATGAGTTGTATCCGCATACAAGCATCAATGGTGGGTTGCTCTTTACAGCTTGGATAAAACAATTTAATATTCCATGGCGGATGCAAACTCAGATTACGTTGAATGTCAAGTTGGCCATCTAGATGGTTTTTCAAGCTAAAGAAAATCCTCTATGAGAAGGAAGGTCTTCACTAAGTGGTACTAGGTCGAAAAAAATTGAGGATACAGTATACTCATATTTCATAAGTTCCAAGCCAGTATGGCATAATTGATTACAAGATTCAAATTCCTCGTAGCCAACTACCTCTGAGATGGCATGTACATGGGCTGAGATCTTATGAAAATTTCATTGTCGTGGCCTCGTCATTTATGGACGAACTGAATTTCTTCTTGAATGACTCCGACTATTGTCATTTTACATCTCTGATTTGTGGCATGGAATTGTGTGTGGGAGGTTTACCGTAGCGGACTACGCGCTACAGTTTCTCTTTAGTTTATAAAAATTTCTACACAATGATGATTTTCTTTTAGTATAGCACAAGAGAGATTTCCAATGTAATTCCCCCATTGTATTTGGATGGTGTGTGTATTTCTCCTTGGCACGTAGTTATCCTTTCCACCATTCTATGCAGTCCTCCACATAGGGTTGATAAGGAAGCAAATTAGCACATGGTATAATAAGTGAAGTATATGGGAGAAATACTTACTTGGTGTGTATGGAGGTTTGCGCACAATTCCTTTCCCCAATCCGCCATGCAATGTTTCAATTGATGACACAGCGGGGATCAGTGGAAGTAATATCTTTTTGCTATGTTATGAAATTGCACAAGTACTGGTAATTCACGAGAGTTCTATCATGTTTTGTGTCGATTGGAATGAGTGGAGGTGTCGTGGGACATTAAGGGGCTCGTAGGACTCAGGATAAAACTGTACAAAGATTGTGGAAAGTTGGTTTTGAACAGGTAGAGGACTCCATAACGACTTAGGACTAAACGTGAAGGATTCAAACGGGGAATTTGAAAGTAGGTAAAAGTATTGCGGGACAGCATTTGACGCACTGGAAAGTGGGCATATTTGCAAATCACGTGGAAGAAAATAGTCATAGAGAGGTTTATTGCAAAAATTACCAAGGCATGGAAATTCTTGAATGTGGAAATTGTGTGCAAGATATAGCAAAATAGGGATGCAAAATTCAGAATTACCTTATGAAGGCCAAGAGGTTCTAGGATTTCACTTTTTAAATTAAGAGTGTGTTGGGGACATGACAATGAATAAAATAATATTAGATCTAACAAATCTAGAAAGAACAAACCTATTAGGAATATGTCTTAAATATATATTTTAATTTCGAAGGGTGAGTTATATGAATAAATATTTAATCTAGCTATGGGCTCCTCTCCTGGGAATTAGTGGTTAATCATCTTTGGGAATATATTTTTAAAAATCACTCAATGTCGATCAATTACAACCAAACTAGTGGGTATTGAGGAATGCGTTAATGAAAAATTTGTTATCTACACCTATGGCAACGATAAAACAGAAAAAATATTTAAAATATTATGTTCAATTGATATAAATTCATGAAATTCACCTTTCATTTTTAGATGTTACGGTGTCCACAAAATGACAATCCTTATCTAGCACTCACAAACTTGTAGGGCCCACGTCTCGCATCAATACAAAATTTAATAATGTTAAGCACAATTTGTGAGTGATAGATAAGCCAAACCCCTGAGAACATGATGGCTATTTAGACATAAAAATTATATGAAGAAAATGCAATCTTACGAATACCTACATGCAAATTATCACCACCATCCATGTTAGAAAATGGGTGTTCTAAACATACTCAAAACTATAACCATTAGGATCTCCAAAATAAGAATCGCAACACAAAAGAAAACAAATGAGATATCTAGAACTATCAAGGATAGTAACATAAAATTAAAGAACATAACGTTTCCCTTCCATACTCACATGGTGGAAATCACATACAATGCAACAATGAATACGCAGAAATGTGAATAATAAAATAAGAATTTACAAAGATAGAGATAAATAAAATATATGAAATACCAAACATGTAAAAGACAAACACCAGATTTATGTTGTAAAACCCTATCTAAGTGCTTAGCAAAACATCGACGGTGCAAGATATCAAGCTTAACTAAGTCAAAATGAAAATATTACATGCAAATACATTTTGAGAAAATTTAGATCTCCACAAAAATACATACTCCTAATTGGCGAAAACAGTTTGGATTCCCCCTCATAAAAATAGAGTGGAAAAATGCCATTAGCATTTTTCATTCCTAAAAGTAGAATTCAATTGAATTTGTCTTCTAGAAACAAGGGATTGATTTCTAAATTTTTGTTTTGGGGCTTCACCTTGAATGCTTTGGGGAGGGCTCGATAACATATAGCCACCCCTCTCCCCCCTGCGAAAGAGTAGAGGCAAGCCCCCACAAACCACCTTTAATAATTTAGGTACAAATCATGTTGCAAAGGGATCCAAAATTTAACTTTGTTGGCACATATCTAACAATCTCCACCTTGACAAAAATCCGCTTGATATCTTACATGACTAACTTATCACATTTTCTGCAAGCCAAGAGAAGCCAAACACCATTTTAGCTTCTCTAAAAGTACTGGTTTTGCGAACATATCAAACAATTTTCTGTGGTGTGGACCTTTTCCAATGCTATTGTACCTTCATCAATAACATGTCTAACAAAATGATACTTAACTGCAATATGATTTTTCTTACTCTAAAATTTTGAGTTCTTGGCCTACTACATAACACTTTGATTGTCACACAATACCTTCATCTTGTATTGATCTCTTCCAAACTCATCCAATAGGCATTTTATCCAAATTGCCTCTTGACAAGCATGATAGGAAGCTACATATTCTGCCTCAATTGTTGACACAACAATAATCATCTAAAGCTTTGACATCCAACTGATAGGTCCACCTGCAAGTGTAAAAACATAACCAAAAGTTGATCTTCTTTTATCCAAATCACCTACAAAATATGAATCAACATATCCACAAATAGAATCACAATATTACTATAGGTGATGCAATAATCACTTGTGCCCGCATAAGTAGCAAAACACCCACTTCACTACTAACCAATTTTCTTTACTTGGATTTTTCATAAATCTAGAGACTGGTTGCATATGAAATATCAAGCCTTGTACATACCATATCATATATTAAACTTCCTACTGAAATAGCATATGGTACATGAGACACATACTCTTTTCTTCTTCTTCTTCTCTAGGACATAAACTCAAGAAATTTTGAAATAGGAAGAAAAAGAGATTCTAGCTTCCGGTTTCACATCTTTCATACCAAATATGGTTAGTTTCTTTTTTGGATACCTATGTTTTGATAACAAAAGCTTACTATTTATCTTGTCTCTATGTATCTCCATGCCTAAGATTTTTTTTTTAGCTCCTAGATTTTTCATATCAAATGTCCTAGGGAATCAAGCCTTTAAATTTTTATTTCTACCATGCTTTTCCTATAACAAACATGTCATCAACATGCAATAATAATATAATGAACAATCCATTCTCCAAAAACATGAAATAAACACAATGGCCATACTCACTCTTTCAAGAAAATTGGCTCATCATGAAAGCATCAAACTTCTTGTACCATTTCTTGGGTGACTGTTTTAGGCCATAAAATGATTTCTAAGCTTGCAAACAAATCCTTTTTTCCATTTTATACAAATCGTTAGATGAGTTTTTCCATATATATTTCCTCTTCCAAATTTATATTTAAGAATGTTGTTTTAACATCTAATTTCTCCAACTCCAAATCAAGTAAAGAAACTAGTGCTAAGACTACTCGAATTGAAACAAGTTTAACAACTGGTGAAAATATTTCATGAAAATCAATACCTTCCATTTTATGTGCAAATCCTTTTGCTACCATTCTAGCCCTGAACCTTTCAACTTTTTCATCAACACCTATCTTCCATTTGTAAACGCATTTCAGAGGAATAAGGAAACCAATTTTCTACCTTTTGGAAGTTCTACTAGGTCCCATGACTGTTCTTTTCCAAGGCATCCATATCCTCCTGCATTTCCCTTTTCCATTTGGCACTATCCACATCTTATAAATATTCTTAATAACAATTAGGTTCCCCATCATTAGATATCAAAGAAATTGAAATATTGGGACTATACTTACTAGGAGGATGCCTAACACCTGTAGATCTCTAAACTAGTTGTGGAGGCATTTCCTTATATTGTTGTGACATCCATACTTAATTATTAGATGTTTTCTCATGTTGTTGTGAATCTTCAACATCTTAAAATGATTATTTTTCTCCTTTTGTATTTGAAGATGGATAAATCTAAGCTTCACATTTTCATGTTTAGGTTCTTGTTCTTCTTTAGTTTCAGGATATGATTTTTTGATAAGAGACTCCTCAAAATCTACATCTCTACTAATGATGAATTTGTGTGTAGTAGGATCCCACACTCTATATCCCTTAACACCATCTACTTCACCATACCCAAAAAAGATGTAGTTCTTCAATCTTGGGTCTAACTTTGAACATTGATTTTTATTAGTAAGAGCATAAGCATTACAACCAAAAATTTAAGTTTTAATAATCACATGGATGACCTATCCATACCTCTTTAGGAATCCTATAGACTATTTTGAAAACGTCGACAGCGGCGATAAACTGCGAACAAACCACGCGTCCGAAAATGCGACAAACTTTTTTTTTTTGATAGCGTGCTCGCATACAGGCTCAAACTAGATTAGTCCCGTTAATGCTTCGGGAACGATGATAAGAGGAGTTAAGTCTCATTCGACGTTTCGCCAAGAACAGGAGGGTCGACTTTCGAGTTAGATTGATTAATGTCAGGTACCATTGTGTGGACAAAATACCTATAAGGGTAGCCCGAGGGCACGATACAATTAATTTTGAAGAGAATTCATTAACAACTTTCAATTTGCCTTTTTATTTATTTTCATATATATATATATATATATTTACCTACCTATATAGATGTTTACTTTATTATTCAATAAGTTACGTTACTTCGAAATTTAATACATTAATATATGTATATACACATGAGCAAAGGAAAGAGCCACACTATACACTAAGTGTACTAAACACAAAACTATTTCATCGCGTTATAAAAATTCCTATGTTTTGAAACGCATTACACTAATTGCATTTAGGAGACTTGTTGGAAAGGGTAGAGGCTGCACG
The DNA here is from genome assembly GCA_018340775.1 of Taxus wallichiana var. yunnanensis. Lineage (NCBI taxonomy): Eukaryota > Viridiplantae > Streptophyta > Pinopsida > Cupressales > Taxaceae > Taxus > Taxus wallichiana. Next base: position 134,345,636 of record CM031238.1, on the reverse strand, counting down.
GCTCTAGTTTATAATATAAATAGTTGTATTCTTAATAGGTCCCAAATCAAACTTGTTTTAAATTCTATGGTTGGGGGCGGTGGCTCAACCACCACCAGCCGAACTCCTTTTAAACTTCTCCATTGGCGTGCACGCATTACTCCCACCTGGCCGCATTCAAGGCGTCAAACAATGTTTTCAATTGTTCACCTAATACCCACGAAAACCGAGGAACCATGGCGCAAACAAAGCGTTTTACCACGTTTCACCGCCCGAGGCCGCGTGACAATAGGGAGGAAGATGTAGACGGAGCTACGAGGCGAAGGAGGCGTCTGAGACCCGTTTTAAGTCCGCCGGGCCGTGTAAACAATAATCCACCTAGATTTGAGTCTCGACTAGCAGCCCACCTTTTTCACGTCACAGGCGCGTGGGCACAAGAAAGGGAGCGGGAAGGTCTAAGGTGCGTGAGGAGGTGTGAGCTCGGGTGTCTGGCCGCGTGGAAACCATCGGTGATCAAGGGAAACTCCGGGCGCGGAAAGGCGTTATTCCGTGGCGCGTGAGGAGCTACCTCCACTTTCACGTCATATTGTGTGCGGGCGTAGGGTGCTCGTAAGCGGAAGAAGACGAAAAGGAGGGGACGCAGTTGCAATTTATGTACGATAGAAGTATCGGATGCATTCCCCAAAACGGGTTTCTCCTTTAAAATATTTTTATCAACAGATTGTGGGACAGAGGAGGCGCCCCAGAACTCGTTTTTGAAAGCATTGCAGCTGTTTAAAGTTCGATGTGACTGTATGCTCGTGGAGCACGAATTACTTACCCAAACAAGATTGAATGACTTACTACAAGACTTATTTATTTGCTATTGTATCCTTGCAGTATTTCAAATTTGAGTACTTGATTAATACAATTAGAAATTGACGGCAGGCTGCTATGATTTGAAATCTATAATTCCATAAGTTCCCTTGCGATTTTAGTTAATATTATATAAGTATAGCTTTCAATGGTATACTTTGTTAATTTTAAGGGGGTATATGGTATTGTTACAAAGCATATCCATTAGTTTGAATAATACCTAAATATGGATAATATTCAAACTATTAGTGTCTTTGATATACATTAAGGAGTGTGGGTATTTGATAGGTTAAAGTATTTGCATTATAATTTTATTTCTACAACCCTATTTATAGACATTGCATGGGATTTCAAGTGGTTCGATTTCATTTCCTTTGTTAGCTAGCCGTGGATTTTACAATAGATTCAAGGATGAATAAAACATAAAGGGACTAGAGCTTGAAAGTGTTTTATTGGCATATTACAAGTCATTAACAACTTAAGTCTTTCCAACAAGTATACAAGAAGAAAATAAGATACTATTTTTCCCATCCATTCAACACCTCTCCTTCAAGTAATAAGATGAAAATTAACATATATTTAGTACCAATTTCCAACACCTTTCAAGAGGACTCCAAAATTACTTCCATTAACTTTAAAGCAAGGTCAACTAACATGTAAACAAAGTGACATACTCATGAGAAGTACCAAATCAAGTAAGAAAGAGAATAGATAAAATGTCGTCCTTTCAACCTTTAATTCCATCCATATTACATGCTTATTATTGGAGTTCAAAAGAACAATTTTCATTCAATATTTGTTACAACACTTTCCAATAATCTTAAAGCAAGAAATGTTTTCCTTCCAATGCAACTTTCCTTAAAATCTTTTACTGACACATTCTACTTTATGTAGAACAAATTTGCAATTATGTAAAACTAGAGAAAGCAAGGCAATATTACATTTCTTTCTCCACTCAAGGTGGGTAATTACATGATATTTGTAACAATGTCAACAACAAGGTTCTTGTGCTCCCAAGAGTTCTTCTTCCATACTCCAAGTTCCATGAAGATTAATCACAACCAAGATAGGGGGAGAGGCAACACTCTCCTCCCAACCAAATCTCAATGGAGAAGAGAAGCAATCTCCTCCATTGACCCCCGAGCCCCAAACACAACACAATGGAGGGTGGTCTCCAACACAAGGCAACTATACATGCTTCCACAATACAAGTTCTTCACAACATTCAAGCTAAAAATAGATGAACAAGAGACACACAATAACATTAAACATTACACAACAAGGCTTGCATCCAAGCCAACAAGAGAAGGAACTATGGGGATATTTCCCTTATGCCTCCCAAATGAGATGAGATGCCCATCTAAAACCCTCCACAATATACACAAGCCCCTATGACTCTTATGCCTCCCTCAAGTACCCCTTATTCCTCCCATACTCTTATGCCTCCCTCCTCTTATGGCTCCCTCAAAGACAAGGTAGAATGTAAACATTCCTACCCAAGATGGGCATCCCTCTCAAACTCCCTCCACAACATCCTAATCTACTCTTTTGCCTCCCTCAAGACTATCCCCATAGACCTCTCCTATACTATACAACAAGCATTCAAACCCTTTTTCACAATATCACCAAAGTAAACATGCATTTCTTTTTCACAATTTTTAGCATAAAAGCAATAATAATAAGAAGCAAAAACAAAGGAGAGGGTTCCCTACCTCTCCATTGGAGAAGCCTACACCAAGAAACTTGTCCAAGCTCCTTCCCAAATCAATCCAAGCATGCAAGTCCAAAAACTCTCTCTATCTCCTTCTCCCAATTCCTCTCTCTCCCAATAACAAAGAACTCTTCAACAACACCAAAAAAACAAAGCTCTAACCCCTCAACAAGAGAGGAAGTTTCAGTAAATAGAACAAAGGTAAGGGTGAGGGTGATGTGGCTCCATGTAGGATGCCACATCACACATCCTCAACCATCTCCCAAGGTCAACTCAAATCCCAAAACACCATAAATGGGTGGTTGGGTTGAATGACCACTCTCTTCCACAACCATCCCTTTCCCATGTGCCTTAAGGTACAAAATAAATGCAAAATGAAGAAAAAGTGCACTCCAAGTCAAAATCACTTCCCAAAACAATAACTAATCCCTTTTTGGGCTTCCCAACCCATAGATATGGTTGGTAAGGGGTTTTGGGAAGTGTGGGACAAGTTTAACTTGTCCCACAAGTCCTCCAAAATTGCCCTCAAACTCAAATTCGAGTTTTCAAGAGATTTGGAGTGGTCAACACTCAAGATAAGCATTCAAAACAAGAGACAACACATGGCTCAAGGAGCCAACCAACAAAATTTATTACACCCACATGACTAAAACAAGATAATAAATTAATCTAAACATACTTAGCAAAAGTAATAGAAGAAGGGCATCCCAAATGAAGTCACCTACTAAAGTAAATAAAACAATTAAATAAAATTCTCAACCCCATGGTCACATTAGAACATTACCCCTTCAAGCAATTTTCTCAACACATACAAGAACAAGCTAACACAATACAGTTTACAAGTTGCCTTGACGACCAATGTTGTAACCACCCGGCATCCTGTTGTGTTTGGTCCCCAATCCCCCTCATGGTTGTGATCATGCTGTGTTTCCTGCAAAAATGCAAAATACCCTCTTCGGCCTGGCGGCCATGTCAAAATATCCAAAATAATCATATGCATGAAATTTATTAACATCTATACGAAATTCAAGCAATCATTATTTCTAGGTCTAATTCACAACTTAATTATGCATTTCATCATTTTTTCAAAATCACGGTAATGTAAATTCAACAACTACATTCTACTCATCAGGGCGAAGAAATCCAATGTTAGAACACATGCGATATATCTATATAAAAATAATATCAATATCCAATATAATCGCCCATGATTCAAAGGCAGATCCTCACGAAAACAAAATCCAACCATAATCCAAAAGCATCTAATCACAAGACATCATGCTAATCAACATAAGTATAATCCATGTCCATATCTAAAGTCTGCATAACTCAAAATGATGATCAACTAAGTGTCGTAGGGAAGTGGGCATTACATCCCCCTCCTTAGACTAGACTTCCTCCGGAACTGAAACAAGTGTGAAGGCCGAGCTCGCAATGATAAAGCATCCTTAAGTAGCAGCGGTCTCATCGGTCCCATTGGACTCGAACCTAATCAATCTCTCTCGCCGAAGTGGTCTGCGATCTAAAATGCGCACGGGCTCCACCATCACCCCCCGATCCTGCACTGCAATGCAGTCAATCTAGCACATGAGAAGGATCGAAACATATCTCCTAAGCACGAAACGTGAAATACATCATGGACGCGCGATAAGCTAGGTGGCAGTGCTAGACGATAGGCTAAGGGGCCGAGGCGCTCCAAGATCTCAAAGGGTCCCACAAACCTAGGAGCAAGCTTAGAACCTTTTCCATAACGGATAGGGCTCTTATGTGGCCTGACACGAAGAAACACCTTCGTGCCTACCTCAAAGCTGCGATCTCGTATGTTGGTATGCATACTTCTTACGTCTATCCCGAGCCTCCTGCAATCTGCCGTCTAATCAAGGTAACTGCTGCTCCATGTCCTGTAATAATGCTGGCCCAAGAGAAACCCTGTCCTCAATCCTATCCCAGCTAAGGGGTGTCCTGCACTCTCTACCATATAATGCCTGAAAAGGAGCCATGCCTATAGAGCTCTGAAAACTGTTATTGTAGGCAAATTCTACCAAATATAAATACTCCTCCCATCTTTGATGATCCATCACGTACATCCTGAGCATGTCCTCCAGAATCTGATTCACCCTCTCGGTCTATCCATGACTGTCTCGGGGTGATAAGGTTGTGAAATTAATCCTCGTCCCGGGGCATACTGCATGGTGGTCCAGAAATGGGAGGTGTACTGGGTCGAGGTCGCGAAATGATCTTCCGCGGAATCCCATGTAATCTGACAATCTCATCAAGATATACACGTGCTACTGCACTAGCCGTGTAGGTAGTCTTCACTGGAGAAAAGTGAGCTACCTTCGTCAATTTATCCACGTGACCATGATGGCGTCGTGGTGGTATCTCGACGTCGGCAACCCAACAATGAAATCCATAGAAATGGTGTCCCACTTCCACTCTGGTATGGCGTGAGGATGAGAAGGCCACTGGATCCGATGCTCGGCCTTCACCCTCTGGCACTCTAAACAGCGGGATACAAATGAAGCTATGTCTCTCCGAAGTCCTCTCCAAAAGTACAAGCTGTCTCAAGGTGGCGTGCATCTTCTTCACCCCGGGATGGGCTGAATACGGTGCACGATGAGCCTCTGTCAAAATGTCATGTCTCAAGCCTCCATCTCTGGGAACATATATTCGACCTCTGTGTCTGAGAAGACCATCTTCCTCTAACGAAAATCCATCAAATCTACCCTCAAGGGTCTCTGAGACTCAATCTCTGCTCTGGCTGCAAGGTAAAAACTATCCTGAGGAAGCTGCTGCAAGATCCTACTCCGCAAATCCGTGCCCACTGAGGTGGCCATAGCCACATGTCTCCGTCTACTCAAGGCATCTGCAACCACATTCTCCTTCCCTTTCACATGCTCTATCTCCATGTCATACTCACATAGTAACTCCATCCAACGCCGCTGACGAGCGTTGAGATTGTGTGTGAAGAGGTGGCGAGACTCAAGTGATCGATCCCCGAGTGTAAATCTCGGCCAAGAAGAAAATGTCTCCACCGCACCAAAGCATGTACTACTGCTGCAAGCTCAAGGTCATGGGTCGGATAATTGAGCTCATAATCTTTGAGTTTGCGAGACTCAAAGCAACTACTCTACCCTCTGCATAAGCACTCCTCCAATTCTGCCAAGGAAGCATCGTGCATACGAAAAACTCTCCATGAGGATCCGCCTTTGCAAGGATAGGTGCTTCGTAAAGGCACTCCTTCAATGTCTTGAAGGCTCGCTCACATTTATCTGTCCATACAAACTTCTTCCCTTTCCACTTTGAAGAGAAGTGATGGGGTGCGTAATCCGAGAGAAGTCTGAACAAACCTCCCGTAGTATCCTGCTAGTCCCATGAAACTACGCATTCGGACACACTAGTGGGTCTTTGGCCAATCCATGATGGCTCGAATCTTGGAAGGATCACGCGATACCTTCCCCGGAAATAACGTGGCCCAAATACTGCACCTCAGACTGAAAGAACGCACACTTCTCCAAGTTCCCGTAAAGGCGCTGCTCGCGAAGACACTGAAGAACTTGGCGAAGGTGCTCCTCGTGCTCCTCACGTGTGCGTGAGTAAATCAGAATATCATCAAGAAAAATGAGCACGAAACGATCAAGGAAGGTCCTGAATACCCCATTCATCAAACTCATAAACACTGCGGGGGCATTCGTCAAACCAAAAGGTACCACTGTGAACTCGTAGTGGCCATATCTCGTGCGGAAAGCTGTCTTGTGGATATCTGTCTCCGCAATCCTGAGCTGATGGTACCCTGACTTAAGATCTATCTTGGAGAACACGGTTGCCCCCTTCATTTGATCAAACAAATCGTCAATGCGTGGAAGGGGGTAACGATTCTTGATCGTTACTTTATTCAGCTGACGGTAATCAATGCACAACCGAAGAGATCCATCCTTCTTCTTTACGAAGATAAGGGTGCACCCGAGGGGATACACTAGGGCCAATTAGGCCTTTCTCCAGAAGGCCCTCAAGCTGTAACTTGAGCTCACACAACTCAGGTGTAGTCATCCGATAGGGTGCTCGCGAGATAGGCTCTGCACCTGGAACTAGATCTATATGGAAGTCGATCTCCCGTGGGGGAGGTAATCCCGTAGCTCCCCTGGAAACACATCGGCGAACTCAGATAAGATGGGATGATCATCGAGGGAAGGTCCCCCTGACTCGTCCTCTGACCTGTCACTAACTGTAACAGCATACAACTGGCAACCCCGTCGCATACACCGCTTAAGCTGCATAGCGGAGATGGTACGAATAGAAACGGGTCTCCTAACTCCTGATATCACTGACTCTATCCCAAGGTCATCTATGCAAGCAATAGTCTTGTGGTAACAATCCACTCTAGCTCTGTGGGCGGACAACCAATCCATGCCTAAAATGATGCCATAAGATCCTAATGGAAGGATCCTAAGATCTGAAGTAGTGGTGAAGGGTCCCAAATCCACTACACACTCCTTGACTAAGGAGTCTACAGAAATCTTGGCTCCCGAAGCCATCTCAAGCGTCAACTACGGCCCCGCTTTCTCGCCACCACTCTACAACGCCTACCAAAGATGGTGCAATGAAGGAATCAAGAAGAACCAGAATCAAATAATATAGAGGTGGAAATACCACCAATCTACTACTGTCGTCTCAATCACGGACTCGATGCTCGGCTGGCGGTTCTCGACCATTGCGTAGATCCGATGACTCGTGCCATATCTCCAACGAGTGGGCTCACGAGCTCTGTGTCTTACCCTTGGTAGGGTTAAGTGGGCAATCTCTCCAAATATGCCCAACAACTCCGACCATAATGCCCTTTGATCCTCTCCGGTGGGAAGCGGCTCCACTGTACTCTAGATGATCGAGATGCCGATCCCGACGATCCGGCTATGGATCGCTTGCCGAGGTCTCTGTGTGCGAGCTCCGATCGCCCGAGCTCTCGGTGCACCTGTGTCTGATGGGACCCCTAGGAGGAGGCCCCATACTACGTCCTCTCTCGTGCATCGAATCTCCGAGGAGGTCGGTAGGGTGGGCGAGGTCTGCTCTGCTGCTGCTATCGCTACATGCTGTGGTGGCCTAAAAGAAGCTGCTGAACTCTGTCCACCCGTGGAGGAGGAATGACCCCTTCGACCTACTATCACCGCATCTGCTGGATACGGCTCAAATACTCTATCTCTACAACTGCTTTGTGTCTTCCCCGTGTCTCCTCTCGCAATATAGGCCTTCTCCACGGCCTCTCGCTAATGTCTGTGCAGAGGCAATGAATGCGTCGCGCCACTAAATCCAAGTTCGGGCCCGAATGAACACCGTGAATCCTACTGCTCATCCTGCATATAATCGACATCTTTGAAGTAGGTCCAGAAATCGACTCTCATACTCAGCTACTGTCATCGATCCCTGACGGAGGTCATGAAACTCATCTATACGCTGCTGAATAAACCTCCTAGGTAAATACCTGCTCCTGAACCGCTCCTCAAACAGCTCCCAGGTAATCGTCTCTGAGTCAACATGGAGCTTCTGCTCCTCGGTCCTCCACCGGAACTGCTCCATCCTTGGAAGATGGATCGCGAACCACGAGCTTTCGTGTTGCTACTACTGAGAAGAGCTTGAAGCATCCGCTCAAGCTCACCAACCATGCCTCTGCCTGAAAACCACCTATATCACCTGAATAGTGAGAGGGTCGCAGCTTCAGGATCTCCCTGATATGGTCTGCAGCTGATGTAGTACGAATTCTAGGTCTCTCTATATGCTCCTCCCTCTGTCTAGGGCTCCGAGACCTGTCCCTATGTCCTGAGATCCTGTCCCCATGTCCTCTCTGTGGTGACTCTGCCCTAGCCGACTCTGCACGGAAATTCTCTCGCTTCTGTGCTCCTCGGCGTGTCGAGGGGATACAGGCATCTGCGGTGGCTCCAAACTATGCCTAGCAAGTCGCCCTCCCAAGGGCTCTCCGCGTATAGCGGCATTAACATCCTGAAGTGTCTGCAAAATCTGAGGCAGAAGAGCTGCTACGGCCTGCTCTGGTGGTGGTATGTCTAGGTCTATGTGAAGAGACCCCTCGCCCAATCCGCGCCTCCTGCACAGATCAAGGCGAGAGTTAGTTCACTGTACTAGGTCTTGTGTCAGTTTTCTAAATTTGCTGTTTACTATAATTATCAACAATATGGTTTTATACTTTAAAAGAATAATGTTCTGTACTAAGTTGAAAGTTCCTGTTTTGCGTGTTCGGCGTGTGCCCAAGGGTCCCAGCTTCGAACCCCTGGCTCTGATACCAAAATGTAACGCTCGCTCGCTCGACGACGTCGACAACGACGATGACGACACTGCGAACAAACCAACGTCCCGAAAATGCGACAAACTTTTTTTGATAGCGTGCTCGCATACAGGCTCAAACTAGATTAGTCCCGTTAATGCTTCGGGAACGATGATAAGAGGAGTTAAGTCTCATTCGACGTTTCGCCAAGAACAGGAGGGTCGACATTCGAGTTAGATTGATTAATGTCAGGTACCATTGTGTGGACAAAATACCTATAAGGGTAGCTCCAGGAGACGCACGATACTGATTAATTTTGAGAATTCATTAATGACTTTCAATTTGCCTTTTATTTATTTTCATATATATATATATATATTTACCTACCTATATAGATGTTTACTTTATTATTCAATAAGTTACGTTACTTCGAAATTTAATACATTAATATATGTATATACACATGAGCAAAGGAAAGAGCCACACTATACACTAAGTGTACTAAACACAAAACTATTTCATCGCGTTATAAAAATTCCTATGTTTTGAAACGCATTACACTAATTGCATTTAGGAGACTTGTTGGAAAGGGTAGAGGCTGCACGGCTCTAGTTTATAATATAAATAGTTGTATTCTTAATAGGTCCCAAATCAAACTTGTTTTAAATGCTATGGTTGGGGGCGGTGGCTCAACCACCACCAGCCGAACTCCTTTTAAACTTCTCCATTGGCGTGCACGCCACTCCCACTGGCCGCATTCAAGGCGTCAAACAATGTTTTCAATTGTTCACCTAATACCCACGCCAAACCGAGGAACCATGGCGCAAGACAGGCGTTTTTACCACGTTTCACCGCCCCAGGCCGCGTGAACAGTAGGGAGGAAGATGTAGACGGAGCTACAGGCCAGAAGGAGGCGTACAGACCCGTTTTAAGTCTGCCCGGGCCGTGTAAACAATAATCCGCCTAGATTTGCAGTCTCTGACCTGCAAGAAGTTCAGCCCACCGTTTTTCACGCTGTCCTGGGCGCGTGGGCACAAGAAAGGGAAGCAGGAAGGTCTAAGGTGCGTGAGGAGGCGTGAGCTCCGGCTGTCTCGGCCCTGGCCGCGTGGAAGACCATCTGGTGATCAAGGGAAACTCCAGGCGCAAGGGAAAGGCGTTATTCCAGTTTTGACTGCCCTTGGCCGCGTGAGGAGGCAGATTACCTCCACTTTCATTGGGTACTGCATTGTGTGCGGGGCGTGGGGTGCTCGTAAGCGAGCAGACAGAGCACGAAAGCCACAAAGGCAGTTTCAACGAACAGGTTGCCAACTATGTTGTTATCTGCTCAGTATCGGATGCATTCCCCAAAACGGGTTTCTCCTTTAAAATATTTTTATCAACAGATTGTGGGACAGAGGAGGCGCCCCAGAACTCGTTTTTGAAAGCATTGCAGCTGTTTAAAGTTCGCTGTGACAGTATGCTCGTGGAGCACGAATTACTTACCCAAACAAGATTGAATGACTTACTACAAGACTTATTTATTTGCTATTGTATCCTTGCAGTATTTCAAATTTGAGTACTTGATTAATACAATTAGAAATTGACGGCAGGCTGCTATGATTTGAAATCTATAATTCCATAAGTTCCCTTGCGTATTTTAGTTAATATTATATACTGGCTATAGCTTTCAATGGTATACTTTGTTAATTTTAAGGGGGTATATAACAGTGTATTGTTACCAGCATATCCATTAGTTTGAATAATACCTAAATATGGATAATATTCAAACTATTAGTGTCTTTGATATACATTAAGGAGTGTGGGTATTGAACTTGATAGGTTAAAGTATTTGCATTATAATTTTATTTCTACCCAACCCTATTTATAGACATTGCATGGGATTTCAAGTGGTTCGATTTCATTTCCTTTGTTAGCTAGCCGTGGATTTTACAATAGATTCAAGGATGAATAAAACATAAAGGGACTAGAGCTTGAAAGTGTTTTTATTGGCATATTACAAGTCATTAACAACTTAAGTCTTTCCAACAAGTATACAAGAAGAAAATAAGATACTATTTTTCCCATCCATTCAACACCTCTCCTTCAAGTAATAAGATGAAAATTAACATATATTTAGTACCAATTTCCAACACCTTTCAAGAGGACTCCAAAATTACTTCCATTAACTTTAAAGCAAGGTCAACTAACATGTAAACAAAATTGACATACTCATGAGAAGTACCAAATCAAGTAAGAAAGAGAATAGATAAAATGTCGTCCTTTCAACCTTTAATTCCATCCATATTACATGCTTATTATTGGAGTTCAAAAGAACAATTTTCATTCAATATTTGTTACAACACTTTCCAATAATCTTAAAGCAAGAAATGTTTTCCTTCCAATGCAACTTTCCTTAAAATCTTTTACAACACATTCTACTTTATGTAGAACAAATTTGCAATTATGTAAAACTAGAGAAAGCAAGGCAATATTACATTTCTTTCTCCACTCAAGGTGGGTAATTACATGATATTTGTAACAATGTCAACAACAAGGTTCTTGTGCTCCCAAGAGTTCTTCTTCCATACTCCAAGTTCCATGAAGATTAATCACAACCAAGATAGGGGGAGAGGCAACACTCTCCTCCCAACCAAATCTCAATGGAGAAGAGAAGCAATCTCCTCCATTGACCCCCGAGCCCCAAACACAACACAATGGAGGGTGGTCTCCAACACAAGGCAACTATACATGCTTCCACAATACAAGTTCTTCACAACATTCAAGCTAAAAATAGATGAACAAGAGACACACAATAACATTAAACATTACACAACAAGGCTTGCATCCAAGCCAACAAGAGAAGGAACTATGGGGATATTTCCCTTATGCCTCCCAAATGAGATGAGATGCCCATCTAAAACCCTCCACAATATACACAAGCCCCTATGACTCTTATGCCTCCCTCAAGTACCCCTTATTCCTCCCATACTCTTATGCCTCCCTCCTCTTATGGCTCCCTCAAAGACAAGGTAGAATGTAAACATTCCTACCCAAGATGGGCATCCCTCTCAAACTCCCTCCACAACATCCTAATCTACTCTTTTGCCTCCCTCAAGACTATCCCCATAGACCTCTCCTATACTATACAACAAGCATTCAAACCCTTTTTCACAATATCACCAAAGTAAACATGCATTTCTTTTTCACAATTTTTAGCATAAAAGCAATAATAATAAGAAGCAAAAACAAAGGAGAGGGTTCCCTACCTCTCCATTGGAGAAGCCTACACCAAGAAACTTGTCCAAGCTCCTTCCCAAATCAATCCAAGCATGCAAGTCCAAAAACTCTCTCTATCTCCTTCTCCCAATTCCTCTCTCTCCCAATAACAAAGAACTCTTCAACAACACCAAAAAAACAAAGCTCTAACCCCCTCAACAAGAGAGGAAGTTTCAATAAATAGAACAAAGGTAAGGGTGAGGGTGATGTGGCTCCATGTAGGATGCCACATCACACATCCTCAACCATCTCCCAAGGTCAACTCAAATCCCAAAACACCATAAATGGGTGGTTGGGTTGAATGACCACTCTCTTCCACAACCATCCCTTTCCCATGTGCCTTAAGGTACAAAATAAATGCAAAATGAAGAAAAAGTGCACTCCAAGTCAAAATCACTTCCCAAAACAATAACTAATCCCTTTTTGGGCTTCCCAACCCATAGATATGGTTGGTAAGGGGTTTTGGGAAGTGTGGGACAAGTTTAACTTGTGAGTCCTCCAAAATTGCCCTCAAACTCAAATTCGAGTTTTCAAGAGATTTGGAGTGGTCAACACTCAAGATAAGCATTCAAAACAAGAGACAACACATGGCTCAAGGAGCCAACCAACAAAATTTATTACACCCACATGACTAAAACAAGATAATAAATTAATCTAAACATACTTAGCAAAAGTAATAGAAGAAGGGCATCCCAAATGAAGTCACCTACTAAAGTAAATAAAACAATTAAATAAAATTCTCAACCCCATGGTCACATTAGAACATTACCCCTTCAAGCAATTTTCTCAACACATACAAGAACAAGCTAACACAATACAGTTTACAAGTTGCCTTGACGACCAATGTTGTAACCACCCGGCATCCTGTTGTGTTTGGTCCCCAATCCCCCTCATGGTTGTGATCATGATTTGTGTTTCTGCAAAAATGCAAAATACCCTCTTCGGCCTGGCGGCCATGTCAAAATATCCAAAATAATCATATGCATGAAATTTATTAACATCTATACGAAATTCAAGCAATCATTATTTCTAGGTCTAATTCACAACTTAATTATGCATTTCATCATTTTTTCAAAATCACGGTAATGTAAATTCAACAACTACATTCTACTCATCAGGGCGAAGAAATCCAATGTTAGAACACATGCGATATATCTATATAAAAATAATATCAATATCCAATAGTCTGTCCATGATTCAGTGCAGATCCTACTGAAAACAAAATCCAACCATAATCCAAAAGCATCTAATCACAAGACATCATGCTAATCAACATAAGTATAATCCATGTCCATATCTAAAGTCTGCATAACTCAAAATGATGATCAACTAATAGGGAAGTGGGCATTACAATTGTTACTAATGGTGAGTAATTTATTAGATAAAAACTTGTACAAACTATTACTATCCAAATAACTCCCCTAGCCATTTGGATGACTTTTTACTATCACTCGGGATCTAATGCTTCACATTTTAGGTTACACGACCACAAGCTTACTCATTTGGCACTTTTCATTAGATGTAGTCCTCTCGTGCACTCCCGCTCCATTCAATTCTTCTACTCACCCCTCTCGAAGATTCCTTCCAAATTGGCTAAGTTTTGGGTCTTCCTATCACATGCCCTTCCTCGGTTAGATATCTATGCCTTGCTTCCATACTCTTCTTTTGCATTCTTCTCTCCTTCCATTTTCCACTTTCCCACTTCCCTCTTGTGTGTGCGCCTCCCAAACTTCAAAATTAAGCTTAGATCAAGTTAACTCAAGAAAAGAAACAAAGCCATGGAAGGTGCAACATGTCAACTTAACGCACTTTTAAAAGGTGGAAAAAAGTGGAGACCCCAAATGAGTGCATGCCCTCCATATGTGTAAGGCTTGAGAAAGTTGCACTAGCCGTTGAAAAGTCTAGGAACCAGCGGAAGCCTCCACGTGCCTCATCGGCATAACTTCAAAGGTAAAATCTTGAGGCGGGTCCCCAAACGAGCGCAAGATCTCCATGTGTTTAAGGCCTGGAAAGTTGCATCAGCCATTAGAAATTCTAAGAGCCGGTGGAAGCCTCCACCTGCCTCATCGATGTAACTTCAAAGGTAAAATCTGGAGGTAGGTCCTAAATGAGCGTAGGATCTCCACATGTCTAAGGCTCGAGAAATTTGCACCGGTTGTTGAAAATTCTAAGAGTGGCGGAATCCTCCAGTGCCTCATCGGGGAAACTTCACGGAGTAAAATATGGAGGTAGGTCCCTAAACGAGCACAAGTTCTCCATGTGTCTAAGACCCGAGAAAGTTACAATAGCCATTGAAAATTTTAAGAGCTAGTGGAAGCCTCCATGTGCCTCATCGGCGCAACTTCAAAGGTAAAATCTAGAGGCAGGTCCCCAAATGTGTGTTGGCCCTCCATGTGTCTAGGCTACAACATAGTTGCTCCTAAACATAAGGGACTTGGCTAAAACACAAAGAAAGAAGAGTAGGCTTGTGGACGGTGCCAAGTGTTGGCACATCACATTCCCAAGACCCTAAAAGGAAGAAAAAATATTAAGAATGCACGGGGCTTCCACGTGGATCTTATAGGGATAAACTCCAAACCCAAAGAAGTTTGGAAAATATTGGCCGAAGGTTAATTCAATGAAAGATGAATCATGAAGGCCCCAATAATTTTAAATATAGTTGGTAATTTTTGAGGTACATCGGGCTTCTCAACAACTACCATAATGAAGTATGGGCTTCCTTTCTTACTCGCAAGGAACAACACATGGAGAATGTATTTTTGTAGTGGAACCCACCACCATTGTTGTAGGTGAATTCAATGCTCTTTTGGGGGTGGTTGAAGTAGGATTCAAATTCTTCTCTCCTTTCCCTCTCATTCTTCCTATATATTGTAAAGGAGGGCATTTTTCTAAGAGTTGGTCATTTTTTCTCTCTTGCCCCCTCTCTCCTTCTTCCCTAGGGTTGAATGTGGAGCTTAAGCCTCCTCTCTTTGCTTTGTAATGGCATTTTCTTGCCTCTTTCCCACTAATGATGTACTATGTGAACTCATGGAGCAATAAAATATGTTTCGTGATGCATTTTGTCCATCCTTTTCTTATTTTATTGTCTATGATTGTCTCTCATCATTGGAGGGTATACTATACATATTTTTTATGTTTATTGCATGTTTGGAGAGCTATGTTTAATGGGCTTGAAGTGGTGTTCTGTGTGAACTTTATCTTTGGCCTGTGATGCATCTCGTCCATCCTCTCCATTGCTCACCTCTCTCCATTTCAGGTAGTTGGATTTGTGATCAGCAACCTCATTTTTGGTGTATCACCGCTTTAGTGTAGGCTCTGTTTTCATGCACTCTCTCTCCCTGGTCCCTTGGAAAGTTAGATTATGATTAGAAAGCTGGCCTGCACTAGAATAGATTGTGGTAGGTAGTTTAGGAGTAAGAACCAACCTTCTCTAGAGGAGCATCTCAAGCCCGCAAGTCCACGGCTTGAGAGATGGTCCCATGTTATGTATATTACACCAAATGCCACACTCACATATAAGGATATTCTAGGGTGTTGTAATTTGACATCAACATTTTTGGCACCTTAGGTGGGACACTGGAGTTAAAGTTTTCTCATTTTTCCAATGTGTCTCATTATCAAACAACAAATCTTAAGTGACTAGGCGACCACATCAATAGTTTTGGCACGCTCGGTGGGAAAATGGAGTTAGAATTTTCTCATTTTTCCAAGGTGTCTCATTATCAAACAACAAATCTTAAGACACCATGTGAACCCATCAATAGTTCGACACACTCGGTGGGAGAGGTTTGGACGCACCTTACCACTTCTTCTTAGCGAGGTTGGTGTGTTTCTATAAACATTCAGCCTTTAGAGGGACATGCAAAGCACATCTAGCGACTCCATCTAGTCAACAACCCATTCTCTGAGTTGCAAACTTTCTTTCCATCCATTTCCACCCATTCTTCTTTCCACATCTTTCATCTTCTTCCATTCATGAAGTTATGTAGTCATGGCTTCATTCCCATATTGGAATTCACACTTGGAGCATCTTTGGTGTAGTCCTCCTCTAATGTATTTCTCAACTCCTCCAAATCAGTGTTATGAGCAAATCCAAAATCACTATGGCTACCCCTATGAGTAGTACCAGGATCAGTTTGGCTATGGAACTGTTGGTATCCAAATTTATTCTCCTTCAAAGTATGAGCAAAGACATCACGAGATTTCAACCAAGGTGAGAGAACCTTTTGTATCCTATTGTTTATGGAAGAGATGGAGATATCCTTCCTAATGAAGTTATTAAAGAGACCTTGAAGAAAATATGATCAATGTAACAAAAAAATAACTCTCACGAGTTGTCACTCTAGATAGTGGAGATATTCTCTAGGCAAGGTTTAGGCTACTAAAGACATTTGGAATCCTGATTGTTTCTACATGTTTTGGTAGTAAAATTTGTGCATTTGTATACACACATGAAAAATAGGGGTAGTATGGGTAGGATTAGTTGTTTTTTGAATGAATTTGGTGGGAGGTGAAGCAAGGATAAAGTTGATTATACCAAATCTTTGAGAACTTTTACAAAATGGAAACTAAACCAACAAAATGCCACAAAGAGAAGCTAAAATGTTTCTTTAACTAGAATATGTGCTTCAATGGAGGCCCAGATTAGAAATTTTTCATACAATCTATGAGATTCTAACATGAAGGTTTGAGTTGGAAAACCCAACAAAACATCAAAATCTAAGTCCCAATCACACTGAGTACACCTAGAGGCTTACAGACAATCTCTGTCAAGATGAGAGAAAAGTGATTTTAAATCATTTATTTCACTCCCAGATGAAATCTCTTCTGAGAAATGAAATTTCAAGATGCCACTAAAATATCACAAGGATTGAGACTTGTGTGATTGAGACATATTTTGATACAAGATTGCAACAGGAACAAGAAAAACTATTTGTAGACATTAAAAAGTAAAACAAACACATTTTACATAAGATCCACAGAATAACTCAAGTTTGATTAAATTTATCAGTAGGGGAAAGTTTCTAGAACAATCTCAGATCTTGTCAATGGTTGTACACTCACAACCACCTTGACATGATCAAATTCAATACAAAAGAGATATACTGGGCTTCTCAATCAGCTTCTCAAAAGGATGGGCTCTATTAAGCCTTTTTCTATTAGAAAATTAGTCCCGACCCCTCACACTCCAACCATTTGCATGATAAATTTGTGCCATTTATAACATTTACAACAAAACCCCCTTTTCCCAAAAATCTAGACATTGAGTACCACCAGTGTTTTCATATGATCACGATCATGATTCCTAGAATCAGATCTGTAAAAAGTCACCAGGTGCTCATGGGGTAGATCTCTTTGAAAATCTCTCACATTTAACTCCTTCCTCTAGAAAATCACTCTTCCTTCTATTCACTAACCACTTCCACCCCTAATCTATCAAATTTGGTTCCTTGCATGTGCTCGGGAGAAGAAAAATGGAAAATCAGATCAAGCCGATAGTCAGACCATTTTAATGGCAAAAACATCTCCAGATCTCCCCACCAAACTTAGATATCAAAATTAACTCTCCTCTCTGTTTGGCGTGTAGGAAATACAAGAAATCATGAAGACTTGCACTTAGGAGCTTTTCAGTAAAAATGGGGGAAAATCAGATTCAGACTCACAAGTTTCCATTGATCTTTACTTTGAATTTGGGTCGTCCATGTGGAAGATTCAATTTAAAAACAGGCTTGGGGGTTTCCTTTGACTTTTTACAACCTTTTAAAAAATGGAAAAAAATTCCATTTTTCTCCGCACCTCCACCCTTGAGAAATGAGCCTGACACGTGTCCTAAGGTGGGTCCCAAAGGAACCATGGCCAAATTTTGATATTTCACCTCCTTTTTGGAAAAGGGAAAAATTTCCAAATTTTCCCAGACCTCTCCGCACCTCTGCCCTTGAAACCGTTGGGAAAAATATTGACTATTCCTATCGAGCTTGAGGGCCATTTTGATCTTTTAACCCTTTTGAGAATAAGAGGAAAAAATTTTCCAAGTTTCCCCCGATGGTCCACTTCCCCCCCCACTTTGACTTTTTTTTTCAAATTGCCACGGGTCACAATGGGCGCATCTTGAGATGGTCCCCAAAATTTGAGACCTTGAAAAGAGTGCGGGCTTCACCACATGTCCCCTCCCGGAAATTTTTATAAAGGTTTAAAACTCATTAGCGGAAGGAAACCATGTGTCGAGTCTCGAGGTATCTCCTTTGGCCATTGAAAATTCCAAGCAAAATGCAAAGTGAGTGGAGGCCTCCAAGTGTCTTCCAGATGCATCTTTAAAATGAAACTCGAGGGCCGGTCCCCAAACATGTGTGGTTCCTCCACTTATCCTAGGCCTCCCAAAACCCTTTGAAAAAAGAATAAGTATGGGAAGACCCGTGGAAGCCTCCACGTGTCTCCATGGTGCAATTTCAAAATGGTGCCCAAAGTGAGACCCTGAATGAGCACGGGCTTCACCACGTGTCCCTGTTCCGCCAAACTATACTAGTTGCATAAAAATTTGTCTAAGTCCGAGAAAAGCAGCATAAACCTCCATGTGTCCTCCGGCGCAACTTCAAGGCCAAACCAAAAAGTGAACCTTCAAATGAGTGTCATTCCTTCACATGTGGAAAGCCTTGGGTTAAAAATTTCCACAAAGTTTAGGAGTGCCCCTGTTGAGCCGCATCAAATCAAAAATGAACACGTGGACACCCTCGGGGTGAAAATAAGAAATTTTCCCCACCACTTAAATTTTCTTTAATCAAAGCCTGGTGGGGCCGTGGGGTGAGTTCAAATTTTTTTCCAAAGTAGCCAAAAAGAACAAGTTCAAAAAAACCCACCATGCCCCATCCAATTAGAAGAAGCCACGTAAGCACTAAAAAGAACCAATCAAATTGAGTGGAGCCATGGGATCAAATTTTCCTTTTTGCCAAAAAAGAAAAAAGTGATAAGTTAAAGCATTTTTCCACCATCCCTAACCAACCAAAAGAGGACACGTTGAATGCAAGGACACAAATTTGATCAGAGAAAAGGATGTCAAAAGTAAAAAATAGAAAAATGACCATTTGAGAGGAGATGAAAACAAGGACAAAAGGATTTAGAAAATTAAAAAATACTCTTTTCAAAGCTACATCCATTCATTTTCCTTAAGTATTTAGGTAAAAAAAAAATGAAAAGTGAAAAATCCAAGCATCTTGAAAAGATGGAAAGAATGGGAAAGGCCAAGTTTTTAGATAAAGCAGAGAGAATGGGAGACCCAAATTTAGAACCAATTTTAGAGGAAGGAGATTTTGAGGAATTAGAGGCAAAATGGACAAACATGAACTTCTTCAAGGAGGAATAGATTAATTATGGCAAAAAAAAAAAGCAAAAAGAGATCTTTAGAAGCACAACATGGGTGAATAAAATATGGCAAAGATGGTAAATCGATAGATTGCAAAGGAAAAATGGGGCGAGACTATTTTGAGCACCAACATCGGCTCCAACTCGGGGATGGGCACTCCTTGTGAGTGCCACAAGAACAAGGTAGACCAAGTGCCAAAATATCCATTGGGCAAAGGAGTCAGCTTATAGAGTAGAGAAATAGAGCCATCTTCCAAAAATGAATAGAGAAACCAGCAAAAATAGGTCACCAAGGACCAGAGCGAGTGAAAAACACAAAGACAAGAAACAAACAACAAACTATACACTGTAAAAAGATTTTACCTTGATTTTGGGGAATCAATCCAAGAAATGCTTCAAATGCCTGCCATTAATAGGAAATTCAAGCAATTCACCATCCAAATCCTTCAAGAAGAAGGTATGTTCACCAATCCTAATATCAATGGAGTAAGGGCCCATCCATAATGAGTCAAATTTTCCATGCTTTCCCTTATCTCATCTCTTATCCCATAGCAACACAAGATCTCCAACATTGAAAGCTCTGGGAGTGACCTTCTTGTCAAATAACTTCTTCAGCTTTTCTCTAAACTTTACATGCCTTTGGTGGGATGCCCTCCTTTCTTCATCAAGTTCAACAATCTGGTTAATGCGAGCATCATAAGGACTTACTTCTTGATCCTCTAGTTGTTGAATGAACTGATATGAGGATAATTACATATACGGGGAACAAAGGGCCTAAGTTCCATACACCAACTCAAATGGACTCTTTCCAGTGGCTCTTTTAACAGTGATTCTATCAGCCCAAACAACAAACTTCAATTGTTCACCCCATTTTCTCTTGTTCAGCTCCAAGGTTCTTTTGATAATCTTCAACAGGTTTTTATTACTGGACTCAACTTGTCCATTTCCTTGGGGGTTGTAATTAGAGGCATATGTCAAGTTGATCCCATATTCTTTACACATTGCCACCAAAGGTTTATCTCTAAAGCTCATGGCATTATCAAGCAACAATCTTGATTGGCACCCCAAACCTGCAGATGATGTGGTTTAGCACAAATTCCATGACAATTTGGTGTTTCCTTCTTGGTGGGGATTTCCTCCACCCATTTAGTAAAGTAATCAGTGGCTACAAGAATCCACTTATGGCCAACACTTGAAGGGTCTGAAATCTCACCAATGAAATCCATTCCCCATTGCTTGAATGGAGCTTCAATTGATACAGGCTACAAAGGAAGGAGCCTAAGCTTTTCAGTCTTCCAGAGAAGTGCTGCAACTCTCACATCTTCTAACCAACAAGGTTGTATCCTTGAAGAGAGTTGGCCACCAATAACCAGCCCTCAGGATCTTGTGTGTTGTGACTCTTGCAGCAAAATTCCCCCCACAAACTCCTCCATGGAGATCAAAATTATCTTGGGGTCTTCTTCTTCAGTAATGCACCTTAAGAGGACTCCTCTGGGATTCTTCCAAGCTAACCCATAATCAAGTAATGACATATTTCTAGGAAGCCAACTTAAGGGCTCTTTTTGGTTCTTACTTAAATACTCAGGGTAGTTCAGATGTCTGAGATAAAAAATTACATCTTTGTACCACTCAGAACTCATCAATTTTGAAAAACATCTACCCTACCTTCTTCTACCTCATTTACCTCAATAGTTTTGCAAGTTTCTCTCATCCATAAGCTTAGCCAAGCCCAAACCTCTCACAAGCTTTGTGGTTTGGATATCCATGTCATATTCTTGAAACTTGTTCACCCATCTGCATCTTTTTCTTGAGACTTCCATCTCTGATAAGATGTCTTTCACCATGGTGTGGGGAACATAAGAAAAAATTTTAGAACTCAAAATGTAAGGCCTGAAAACCTTTGTTGCTTTTACCAAGGCAAATGCTTATTTCTCCATAATAGTGTATTTCAACTCAGCCCCCTACAATGCCTTACTGGAAAAAGCAATTGGCCTCTCTAGCCCCTTCATCATCCTTCTGCATAGGATAGAAGCAATAGTGTTCTCTGAAGCAAAAGAGAACAGTTGAAAGGGCTTCTTATAATCTGGAGCTGCTAGAACAGGTGCATGCTTTAGTGCCTCTTTAATCCCATTGAAATCTTGGATGGCAGCCTCCTCCCATTTGATGGCTGGTCCTTTTTAGCATGGAAGTGATTGGAATGGTCAACTCAAAAAGTTTGATATGAATCTCCTGATGAAGTTTATCTGCCCAAAGAAAGACTGAATTCCTTTCTTGGTCCTTGGAATTGGGACCTTGTTGATGGCCTCTACCCTTTCTAGATCAATCATCACCCCTTCTTGTGACACAATGTGGCCAAGAAATTTTTCCTTCTACACTCCAAAATGGCACTTCTTTGGATTGAGTGAGATGCCATATTCTCTACATCTTATCAACATCTTCTCCAAGTGCAGCAGGTGATCACTTCTCTTCCTGGAAAATATAGTTACATCATCTTGATAAACTACAATAAACTCATTGATGTAACTAGAAAAAGCAACATCCATTTCTCTTTGAAAGGTGGCTCCAACATTCATCAAACCGAAGGGCATCCTAACATACACATACGTCCCCTAAGGAGTAGTAAAGGTTATCTTGATCCTTTCTGATTCCTTCACCACAACTTGGTTATAACCAGAGAAACCATCTAGGGTGGAGAGTAATTTAGAACTAGTCACTAACTGCAGCATGTTTTCCATATTTGGTAAAGGATAATTATCCTTCATAGATGCTCTGTTTAGATTCTGAAATCTACACACAGCCTGATATCACCATTCTTCTTTCTACTGGTACTAGGTTTGTAACCCAAGAAGAATACCTTGTGGTTTGAATAATCCCTCCATCTCTTAGCTTCTTCATTTCCTCTTGCATTTTAAGAGATAAAGTGGATTGATTGGCCTCTGTTTTTCCTGAATGGTTTTGCATTAGACTCAAGGGAATCTCATGTTGAAACAGGTCCTCTCTGTATGCTTTTAATTTAGAATAGGTCTAAGCCATGCAATCTTGGTATTTTTCAACAATTGGATGTAGGACTTCTTCTCCTTCTTTGAGATTACTTCCTAACCAAATTTTCCTTGGCTTCTCCTTTGTACCAAGGTCATGCTCCTCAATATCCCTCGAGGCTGCTATGCATATGTATATTAATAATGCAATCAACATTATCAAAATTGATTCAAGAGCAACCAACCCTCTAGGAATGGTATTAGTCTTTAGCTGGATGATGCCCTTGCCAAACAAGGTTTCCTTCCCCTCTGTGGCACATACCATTGGCTCCAAATCAATGCATTGATCTAGAAAACTCTCCCTTATTCTGCAGAAATCTTTTGATCTGAGCATCATCATCAAATACCTGCCAGTGTTTAATGTTGTCAGGGACAGAGGGTCTTGTCAATACTTCCACATCATATTCACAATATGGGGACACTACACAATTTTCAAAATGAGACCCCAACACTACAAGTTTGTCTCTACCAAGTCATTGAACTTCCTATCATGATGCACAATGTTGAATGAATCAAACATCTCAATGAAATCCCAAACTGCATGCTTGTATTGTTTCATTCGTTCATGATTCTTTGTGGCATACAATTTTTGACTTGTTTTACTATTAATTTTGAGTCTCCTTTGACAATGATGTCCTTGACACCATATTTCCAAGAAATTCTTAAACCCAACAAATAGTGCCTCATACTCAACAATGTTGTTAGTGCACTCAAAGTTGAGTTTGAAGGAAAAAAAAAATTTTTCCGACCTGGAGAAAGTAGAACAACACCAGCACCATTCCCAAACTTGGAGCAAGCTCCATCAAACAATAGAGTCAAGGAGAATCCCATTTGTTCAAGGAATTTGCATTCTTCAATCTTGTGCTCCTTTCCATCAGCAAATCCTACAAAATTATCAGCATCAACACTTGTGTACAATACTTCATAGGATGCATTGTTGGGATCTTCAATAAGGTGCAACATCTTCTTTTCCCCATATAACTGACAAGGCTGCCCTCAATTGGGATGGTGGCATAGGACATGTCCATTTGGACACTCCCACCAACACTTGCAGCCCATTTTCTAGACAATAGCATGCCCCACTTGGTTGGGAAGTCAACAATGACAACATCAAGTTTTAAATTTTTACCTGGGTAAGCTGCAAGCTGCACCACCAAACCCTTCACACACCCTACCTAGAACCTCTCTAGATTCCATAGCAGTACACTTCCCATATGTTGTTGTAACCTTAATATCCAACTCATTCATGACTTCCAAAGGCATGACATTGCATGATGCCCTGAGTCAAACATGTAGTTGTGGAGTAATCTGTCCTTAATGATTAGGGTAGTGAAGAATGGATCCACATTTAGCTGAGAGTCTACCAAGGATGTCCCAAATAGACCTCAGGTGGTTCACCTAATTCTTCCAATGCTGGTGGTGTTTCTAACTCTTCAATGATTGGAGGAGTCTCCACAATGTTTACATTTTTACCTAGGGCAGTCTTCTCTTCTTTCAATCCCAAGTATTCAAATGCTCTCTTTTTGTGCTCAAGAATCCTAAGCAACTCAACAATTGGAACAGAGACTTTGATTTGACTTAAAACTTGGGCAATGTCATATGGGACATTCTTTGGCAAGGTAGTATTGGAAGGAAGATAACACACTCATTAGGTGGTAAGATTTTTGACAACTTGGGCATGAGGAGGGGTATGATTTTTGTTTGGAACTAAGGCTTTTGGTAAGATGCATCTTTCTTAGGAGCCTCTTAGGAATGTTTGAAAGTAAGGGAGATTTTGGCTTGGCTTGAGGCCCTATCCCTTTGACAAGCCTTACTTCTTGTGTTATATTCCTTCTCTTGAGCAACAACAACATTCATCAGTAACTGTCTATCTTCCTTAGATGGGATTCCTCCATCATACTTCTTTATCATTAAAGCCCTTAAATATTCAAAGTCATTATTGGGAAATTCAAAATCTTGTATAGTATCTACTTCTAAAGTATGAGAGGGAGGAAGAATAGGTACCCTATGAATGCAATCCCAAAAAGTGGCAACATTCCAGGCACTTATCACCTTAGTTGAAGTTTCCCCTTGTTGTGAGCTCATGGAACAACCCATCATGCATAGACATCATCATCATTATCATCATCAAATTCTTCTTCTTCTTGCTGATCTTCTTCACAAGGAGCATGGGGCATGAAACATCTATCACACCAATCAATGACATCTATCTCCTCCACAACAACAACTCGGAAACCAAAGGATCAGGCACCATTCTATTTTCCCTGCCTTGGGGCTGCCTATTTCCAAATCCAATAGGTCCCTTACCTCTATCATCAGATATTTGGTGATTTGTGAACCTTTCTTGGCCTTTTTTGCTTGTGTTGACCTTGTGAGCTCTTCCCAATTCCTTTTCTCCTGGGCTAGTTTGTATGAAATTTCTTTGACAGCCCCTACCAAAGTCTTCACAACTTCTTCCAAATATACAACCTTGCTTGTTTGGGTTTTTAAGGTTAATTATCTTTACACCATCCCTCTTTGGAGGCTTTCCAATTTCCTTGATGTTATTCTCAATTTGTAGGGCCATGGTGAATGCCTTCCTCAAATTAGTAGGTTTTTGTCCCTCAAGTAGTAAAAACCTTTTTATCAAATGCATCTGAATATTTGATCAAACATGATTCATCACATGGCCTTATCCTAATAGGAAATATCCTCAAGGTCTTATTAAACCTTGTGTTGAAATCATGTACTAACTCATTAGGATTCTTTTTGATGTTTTCAAATTCTGTCAAAAGAAACCTAGGGTTAGTTCTATCACCATACTACAATCTAAATGCATTGCTCATCTCTGTCCAAGAATCAATGGAATTATCTGGAAAAGCTTTATACTAGTCCCTTGCATCCTCTTCAAAGTATGGATAAATAGTTTGATATACACATCTTCATGTTCAATCTCAAAGTCTTCCATCATATTGATAAAAATCTTTAAATGTTGATCACCAGTTATAGCATTGTTTCCTTGGAACTTTGGCAGTTTGTTCCTTACTTCTTGAGGAACTACATTTGGATAACCAACCATCCCTACAAAATTTATAGGTCCAAAGGTATTTACAAAAAATGGAGGTCTAGGTGGGGGAAAGGCCATGTTGTTTTGAGGAGGTGACCTGGAGGGGTGACAAATTGATGAGGGGAAGAGGGTCTTTGAAACACAGGGGTATAACTTTCAAAATGGATATCCCCTAAAGGCCTTGTTTCTTGGAAATCCCTATCAAATTTAAAAAAACAGGGGTAGAATGAGAAGAAAACTTTTCAAAATCAAATGAAGGCCCCTCTCAGTTGGAGAATTCAATTCCACAAAGAGGCTACCTGATTTAGAAGCACTTGAATTAGTCTTCAATAATAGGCTGATCACTTTCATCAATGGAGATCCCCTTTCTTGTCTGCTGATTTCCACAATCTCTCCAGGATTTTCTTCCTTCTGATTTTGCTTTTCCTAGCTCTGGAAATAATGTCCTAGCAAGGATCCCTAGCAAAGAAAGATCTTCTTCCTTCCATCTTTAAAAGGTTAGTAACAAATCTCACTTGACAGAGGTTAAGACACTGGTATTCATTAAGAATCAAATCAACAGGGAGTCACCACTAAGGATTTCCACCTTAGTTGTGTAAATGCACTAAATATGATCTGTCAAATGTTTGTCAACACTAGAAACTGGAAATGGAAAGACTCTGACTTTTCTTTACCCAAATTTATCAATGAAAGCTTAGTGCTAACTAGTATAGTGAAAAATGGAAATAACACATAGCATTTGTAACTTTGAAACTTCTTACATGTGCCTAAAAACATGATGATGTCTAAAAATATGTATTGCACTTTGAGCATA
Organism: Taxus wallichiana var. yunnanensis; assembly: GCA_018340775.1. Lineage (NCBI taxonomy): Eukaryota > Viridiplantae > Streptophyta > Pinopsida > Cupressales > Taxaceae > Taxus > Taxus wallichiana. The sequence goes on along the minus strand of CM031238.1, from coordinate 134,319,311 downwards.
CAAATAGTGTTTTCAGGTCTAAATATGGACTACAATCACTATCCCTAGCAATGGTGCAGTAAGGTGTTGGTACCCAAATTGATTCTCCTTCAAAGTGAGAAGCAACATCATAGGTTTGGCAAGAAGCTTAGAGATAGATAGATCATAGTGAGTCATTTTATATCTAGGGATGGGATCTAACTGGCCCTTAGTCACTCAGATGTGGAGAAATGGATAGCACCCTCAAGAGGATTTGATCTATCCTCACTACTTTATGGTTGTGCCTTTCAACCAAGGTGAGAGAACCTTTTTGTAGCTATTGTTTATGGAGGAGATGGAAATATCCTTCCTAATGAAGTTTTTAAGGAGACCTTGAAGAAAATATGATCAATGCAACAAAATCTAACTCTCACGAGTTGTCACTCTAGATAGTGGAGATATTCTCTAGGCAAGGTTCAGGCTACTAAAGACATTTGGAATCTTGATTGTTTTATGCATGTTTTGGTAGTAAAATTTGTGCATTTGTATACACACATGACAAACAGGGGTAGTATGGGTAGGATTAGTTTTTTGAATGAATTTGGTGGGAGGTGAAGTAGGATAAAGTTGATTATACCAAATCTTTGAGAACTTTTACAAAATGGAAAACTAAACCAACAAAATGCCATGAGAATAGCTAAAATGTTTCTTTAACTAGAATATGTGCTTCAATGGAGGCCCAGATTAGCACTTTTTCATATAATCTATGAGATTCTAACACATGAAGGCTTGAGTTGGAAAACCCAACAAAACATCAAGATCTGAGCCCAATCACGCTTGAGGTACACCTAGAGGCTTACAAACAATCTCTGTCAACAGATGAGAGAAAAGTGATTTTAAATCATTTATTTCACTCCCAGATGAAAGCTCTTCTAAGAAATGAAATTATAGATGCCACTAAACTATCACAAGGATTGAGACCTATGTGATTGAGACATATTTTGATACAATATTGCAATAGGAACAAGAAAAACTATTTGTAGACATTCAGAAGTAAAACAAACACATTTTGCATAAGATCCACATAAAATAACTCGAGTTTGATTAAATTTATCAAGTAGGGAAAGTTTCTAGAACAATCTCATAGATTTTCAATGGTTGTACACTCACAACCACCTTGACATGATCAAATTAATACAAAAGAGATATACATGCTTCTCAGAATAGCTTCTAAAAAAGGATGGGCTCTATCAAGCCTATTTTCTATTAGGAAAATCAGTCTCGACCCTCACACTCCAACCATTTGCATGATAAATTTGTGCCATTTATAACATTTACAACAGAGCCCCTTTTCCCCAAAAATCCAGAACATTGAGTGCCACTAGTGCTTTGCCATGATCACGATCGTGATTCCCAGAATCAGATCTGTAAAAAGTTGTCAAGTGCTCATGGGGCAGATCTCTTCAAAAATCTCGCATTCAACTCCTTCCTTTGGAAAATCACTCTTCCTTATTATGTGCCAACCACTTCCACCCCTAATCTATCAAATCTAGTTCCTTGCGTGCTTGGAGAAAAAAATAGAAAATCAGATCGAGCCCGATAGTCAGACCATTTTAATGGTGAAAGACATCTCAGATCTCCCCACCAAACTTAGATATCAAAATTAACTCTCCTCTCTATTTGGCATGTAGGAAATACCAAGAAATCATGAAGACTCACACTTCAGGAGCTTTTTAGTAAAAATGGGGGAAAATCAGATTCAGACTCACAATTGCCATTGATCTTCACTTTGAATTTGGGTCCATCCACATGGAAGATTCAATTTAAAAACAAGGCTCGGGGTTTCCTTTGAATTTTTACAACCTTTTGAAAAAATGGAAAAAATTTCCATTTTGTTCCACACCTCCACCCTTGAGAAATGAGCCTAACATGTGTCCTAAGGTGGGTCCCAAAAGGAAGTGGAACCCACTTCATTTTTTTATTTAACCATTTTTTGGAAAAGGAAAATTTTCCAAATTTCCCCCAAGAGTCCGCACCTCCGCCGTTGGTGGGAAAATTTGACCATTCTTCTATTGGGCTTATGGGCCATTTTTGATATTTTAACCCTTTTTAGAGTAAGAGGCAAACATTTTACATTACACTCGATGGTCCACTTCCCTACCCCTTTTGAATTTTCAAATTTCCACGTGTCACAATGGTGCATCTTGAGATGGTCCCAAAATTTGAGACCTTGAAAGAGTGTGGGCTCACCACGTGTCCTAGCCCAGTAAAATTTTTCTGAAGGCTTGAAGCTCAGTGGAGGCCACCATGTGTCAGATTCTGAGGCAATCTCCTTTAGCCATTGAAAATTCCAAGAAAAATGCAAAGTGAGAGGAGGCCTCCAAGTGTCCTCCTGGTGCTTCTTTAAAATGAAACTCAATGGCTCGGTCCCCAAACATGTACGGTTCCTCCACGTGTCCCAGGCCTCCCAAAACCCTTTGAAAAAGACTAAGTATGGGAAGACCCAGTGGAAGCCTCCATGTCTCCATGGGGCAATTCAAAATGGTGCCCAAGTTAGAGACCCTGAATGAGCGCGGGCTCACCACATGTCCCTGTCCTGCCAAACTATATTAGTTGCATAAAAATTTGTCTAAGTCTGGGAAAATTAGTGGAAACCTCCACGTGTCCTCCCGACACAACTTCAAGGCCAAACCAAAAAGTGAACCTTCAAATGAGTGTCGTTCCTCCACGTGGAAAGTTTTGGGTTAAAAATTTCCACAAAGTTTAGGAGTGCCCCAGCTGAGCCGCATCAAATCAAAAATGAACACGTGGACACCCTCGGGTGAAAATAAGAAATTTTCCCCGCCACTTAAATTTTCTTTAATTAGAGCTTGGCGGGCCGTGAGGTGAGTTCAAATTTTTGCCAAAGTAGCAAAAAGAACAAGTTCAAAAACAAACCCGTCATGCCCCATAAAATTAGAAGAAGCCACATAAGCACCAAAATAACTAATCATAATTGAGAGGAGCCATGGGATCAAATTTTCCCTTTTACCAAGAAATTAAAAAATGATAAGTTAAAGCTTTTTTCCACCATCACGACCAACCAAAAGAGGTCATGTTCCTTGTCAATGCAAGGATGTAAATTTGACCAGGAGAAATGCCGTCAAACCGTAAAATGTAGAAAAATGACCATTTGAGCCCGGAGATGAATTTTTTTCAATGATAGAGGATTTAGAAATGTTACAATGCTCAAATACACTTTTCAAATCTACATCCATTCATTTTCCTTCAAGTATTTAGGGAAAAAATGATAAGGCCAGAAAATCCCAAGCTGTGAGAGATAGAAAGAATGAGAAAGCTCAAGTTTTTAGATAAATAAATAATAGGAGACCTAAATTTCAAACCCCTTCAGAGGAATAGAGAAACGAGGAAACATAAATGGGCCTAGAAAAGATTAATTATGGAAACCAAAAGAAAGTAGAGATCTCCTAGAACAACACAGGGGATTAAACTATGGCAGAGGCCGTAAATCGATGGATTGCAAAGGAAAAATGGGGCTAGACTATTTTAAGAACTAACAGAACCTACCAAGAGGGATATACATGTAGTGAAATCAACTACATGGAGAATGCTGATTTGTAGGAGAAGATTCAAAAAATGGAGGCATGCATGGTACAATCAAGGGCCATAACTCAAATGAAAGCATTTAGAATTGGTTATAGGGCACCTTGTCCATGGGTCGGCCCTATGCCAAGACATTTTAGTCTACAGGAGAAGCTTGACTTCATGGTTGAAATGCTTCCTCAACTTGCACAATGGACCAAGGAAATAGAGGCCTATGAGCTTGGTGTTAGAAAACCTTGTCAATGGGTAAGTCCACCACCTCATAGATTTTCTTTTCCTCTTTCTCAATCAATATCATTACAGCAGTGTCATGAGTCTAGTTTCTCACTTGCTTCCCCTAGTGTTGAATTCCCTTCTCCATCTTCTAGTCTCCCATCCCATCTTAATTGCTCTACCCTTTTCCTTTCCAAATCCAAGTCCCCTCCACAATAGCCAAAAGTAATACATTCCCCTCCACCATAGATAAAAAAACTAGTGGAGACCCCATCCACCACTACTCCTTCTTTCCCAAGTCCATGGCGAGAAGAGACTCAAAACTCCAGTTAAGGAGAGCAGCAAGAAGAAGAACCAAGAAAAGAAGAAATTATTAGAAGCTTGGTGATCTTGGCTCTTAGATTTCAGATTGATAAAATCCCCTTAATGGAGAAACCCATGGAGGAGGTTGAGATAAATCCATAAGTGATGGAAGTTAGTGTAGCATAAAAGAGGGAAGAAGCGGCTAATCCAAATCCAAAAGAAAGAAGCAGTGCATTCTGGTTGTGGAGGAGAACCATACGGTTCAAAGGTTTCAAGTACAAAGCTGGCCAAAGAATAACCTTCATTTCTTACGCCCACTTCATCCCCTTCAAGATATAAAGTTGAAGAGGAGTTTGAGCTTTCAAACTCTATGTTCAAAGATGAGGGGAACTATGATGAGAAAATTGCAAATCCGGAGGACACCATGGAGGAGGTCAAGCACATGCGGCGAGGGGCAATGAGGAGGAAGACTATTTGTGTTACTTGGATGATTTATTTGATGGAGAGGAACCCATGGAGATCGCATCATTTGATCCTCCATCATCTACCTTCAAGCACACGAGTCGACCGCCATGAAGGATAATATTCAAGGAAGTAGCCTACACTTCATAACAGCCCTCTGGAACCAAGATTAGAGGATCTTAATCTTCCATGTTCTTCAAAAGGAGGAAGGGAATAAATATGACACACATTGCATACCAGTCATCAAGGCAGAGGATCAGCTTCTTGCAGAAGTAATGCAAAGAAAAAATCAGCATGCAAGTAGCCCTTTTTACCAGGAAGGTCCGCAAGAAGACTCCATTTTTGGAGTTGAATTTTAGAACAATGGGCGCATCCATCAGATTAGACCATGCCCAATTAGGTACTTGGATTCATTGGAACCAAAAGAGAAGCCAAAACCAATCATGCCTACTGTAGGGCATGAGGATGAGTATCAGTGGTACCAAGCACAAGCTCTAATGCCTCTTCAATCCAAATGTAGAGCAAGTAAAATCGGTATTTGTCTTGTTTCCAGTTGATACCTTGATGATTTGGGTGGAGGTTCGACATCTTGTCAGTTCTTTACTCATAATAAAATCCATGTTCAGTACCAAATCATATACATGGGTGCCTATTTTGAGAAAGGTAAGCTACTTCTCCTGCTTAGGATGCAAAATTTCTTTAAGTTCCGTTGCTTCTAGTTAGCGTAGAGTAGGTAGGTTTGTTTTTAGCAGAAGAAGTGCTTTCACACACTTTTCATATCCCACTCTAGGTGTGTATGAGTTTAATTTTTGTACATAGTGTGTATAGTGTGTTTTGTTACTCGTCCACGATCCATTGAAGGTATCACTGGGAGATCGATAATGATTCTAATAATGTTTGACTTGGCTCTCGGGGACAAAATATTGGAGATTCAAATCAAAATTGTGTTTATCGGGCTTGACTCCATGTGATGGATTCTCCTAAGGCTACCGATCTCTTCATATAGTAGGAAGATGCATGCAAAAGTCACCAAATTGTTATCCAAATAACTCCCCCAGCCATTTGGATAAATTTTTACTTTCACTTTGGCTCTAATACTTGACATTTAAAGTTGTCCTTTGAAGGATCTATCACTTGCCACTTTCATATAATGTAGTCTCCCCATGCACTCCCACACCATGTAATTATTTCACACTCCCATATGTAAATGCCTTTTGAATTGGATGAGTTTTAGGTCTTCGTATTGTGGTCCCTCTTTCCTTTCTACCGTTGCATGCCCTTCCTCGAGTTGGATATTCACTCCGTGCTGCTTCTATACTCTTCTTTCGCTTTCTTCCCTCCTTTTATTTTCCCTTTCACACTTCCCTCTTGCACGTGTGCCTTCCAAACTTAAAAATCAAGTACAAAGCAAGTGGAATCAAAGATAAGCAATAAAGATGCGAAAGGTGCCACGTGTCAACTCAACACACTTTCAAAAGGTGCAACAAAAGTGTAGACCCCAAAAAGAAAGAACAGCCATCCACGTGTCTAAGGCTCGAGAAAGTTACACTGGTCATTGAAAAGTCTAAGAGCTAGCGGAAGCCTCCATGTGCCTCATCAGCGCAACTTTAAAGTTAAAATCTGGAGCAGGTCCCCAAACGAGTGCATGCTCTCCATGTGTCTAAGGCTCGAGAAAGTTACCTTGGCCATTGAAAATTCTAAGAGCCAGCAGAAGCTTCCATGTGTCTCATCGGCGTAACTTCAAAGGTAAAATCCAAAGGCAGATCCCCAAATGAGCACAGGCTCTCCATGTTTCTAAGTCCCGATAAATTTGCACCGAGCGTTGAAAAGTCTAAGTGCTAGTGGAAGCCTCCATATGCCTCATTGGTGCTACTTCAAAGATAAAATTTGGAGGTAGGTCCCCAAATGAGCACGGGCTCTCTAGGTGTCTAAGGCTGAAGAAAGTTACACCGGCCATTGAAAATTCTAAGAGCAAGTGGAAGCCTCCACGTGCCTCATCGGTGCAACTTAAAAGGTAAAATCTAGAGGTAGGTCCCGAAATGAGAGTTGGCCTCCATGTGTCTAGGGTCTAACATAGTTACTCCTAAAAAGAAGGGACGTATCCAAAACACAAAGAAAGTAGAGTAGGCACGTGGACGGTGCCAAGTGTCAACACATCGCATTCCTAGGACCCTAAAAGACCGCAAAAATCTTAAGAATGTGAGGGATTCCATGAGGATCTTGCGATAGAATCCAAACCCAAATAATTTTGGAAAATATTTGTAGAAGGTCAATTCAATGAAAGATGAATCATGAATTCCACCAAGAAATTTTAATACAGTGTGCCATTTTTTAGGCTATCAAGATTCTCACCTACCACCACCATAATGAAGTACGGTTTTCCTTTCTTTCTCAAAGCAAGGAACAACACATGGAGGCATGGGTTTTTGCAGTGGAACCCATCATTGTTGCAGGTGAATTCAATGCTCTTTTGGGGGTGGTTAGAGTAGGATTTTGAATTCTTCTCTCCTTTCCCTCTCATTCTTCCTATATATTGTAAAGGATGGTCATTTTACTAAGAGTTTGTCATTTTTCTCTCCTGCCCCCTCTCTCATTCTTCCCAGGGTTAAATGTGGAGCTTAAGCCTTCTCTCTTAGCTTTGTAATTGCATTTTCTTGCCTCTTTCCCACTAATGATGTACTGTGTGAACTCATGGCGTAATAAAATCTATTTCATGATGCATTTTGTCCATCCTTTTCTTATTTTATCATCCCTTCTTTTCTCTCATCATTACGGGGTATACTGTGCATATTTTTATGTCTATCATAGGTTTGAGAGATATGTTTAATGGGTTTGAAGTGGTGTTATGTGTGAACTTTATATTTATAATATGATACATCTCATCCACCCTCTCCATTGCTCATCTCTCTCCATTTTAGGTAGTTGGATTTGTGATCAGCAACCTCCTTTTTGGTGTATCACCACTTTAGTGTAGGATCTATTTTCATGCACTCTCTCTCTCATTGGTCCCTTGGAAAGTTAGATTAGGATTAGATAGTTTACCTGCATTAGAGTAGATTATAGCATGTATTTTAGGAGAAGGAACCAACCTTCTCTAGAGGATTATCTCAAGCCTGCAAGTCCCACAACTTGAGAGATGGTCCCATGTTATTAATTACACCGAATGCCCCACTCACATATAAGGCTATTCGGGGGTGCTGTAATTTTGCATCAACAACTACTTCTACCCATAAAAGATGATCCAAGTTTGCATTTTTGAGCATGCTCCTTGCTCTCTCTAAAAGAGTCCTATTCATATGTTGAAGAACTTCATTTTTGTTGAGTCTAACTGGTGGTTTTATTCCTTTCAATCCCAACATTCGTGAAATAGTTCGAAACTACAAGGATGTGAACTTCGCCTCCATTAAGTGTTCTTAAACATTTGATAAAAATTCTAGTGTGTTTTTCAACCAAATCTCTAAATTGCTTAAATGTACTTGAAAACATCATATTTTCTCTTAAGAAAGTAGACCCATACTTTCCTGGAGTAATCATCTATAAAAGTAACAAAATACAATGTTCCACCATATGAAATTAAAGGTGCTGGACCCCAAAGATAAAAATGAATATAATCAAGAATACCTTTACTTACATGAATTCCAGCTTTAAACTTCTATCTACATTGTTTCCCAAAAACACAATGCTTGTAAAAATTTAAGTCTAGAAACTTTAAATCAAGGAGTAACTTACGATCTTTCAAAACTTTAATCCTTTCTCTCTCATATTACCCAAATGTAGATGCCATAAATGAGTAGAATCTTATAATTTTTACATACCAAAACTACTTGACTGATATTTGTACCCCATTACAATATGTAAAGATACCCAACCTTTAGATCCTTCATTACAACTAAGGAACCCTTAGAAACCTTTTGAGATCCACCTTGACCTATGAAATTATAACCACTAGAGTGTAAATATCTCATGGAAATTAGATTTCTTTATATTTTTGGTACATATATCTGACTTCTTTTAGAGTCCTTACTATACCATCAAACATTTTTATCTTAATGCTACCAATCCCTTCAGTTTTATAGGAAACATTATTTCCTAAAATAACAAAACTACCATCAAGGGGTTGGTAAGAATAAAACCAACCTCTATGTAGACACATGTGATGTGTAGCACTATAATCCAACAACCATTCATGATGATAAGAGGAAACATTACAAATAGATAAAAATTCATCAGTCATACCTTCACTTGTTTCTACTTGATTTGCTTCCTTGTTGACATCTTCCTTCTTTTCTGATTCTTTCCTCTTCTAGAAATCCTTCTTAAGATTCCCTGCTTTTTGTAGTTTTATTAGCTTTGTTTAATCTTCCTACCTTTTGACTTAGATGTAGATGTTCCTCTTGAGTTTTGACCTCTTTCTTTAGATCTCGCTTCTTGTAAATATGGCTTCGGTGTTAGAATTCTCTTGAGTAGATTTTCTGATCATTTCCCCATCTAACAATTGTCCCACGACAAAATCATAGTTAAGATCATCAACATTAATAAAAATAATATGATCCCTAAAATCCAATAAAGTACATAACAATTTGATTGTGTTTTCTTCATCCTCCACTTTTAGACCAATATTAGTAAACTGGAATAAAGAAGTATTGAAAATATTTAAAAGATCAACAATTTTCATACCTTATTTCATCTAAAATGTATAAAACATCCTCTTGGTAAATATGATTTTTACATATTTTTTCATATACATACTTTCTAATCGGTCCATAAGCCTATCACTATCCTTTCTCCAAAAATATTGGAAAGAACTTCATATGTTAACCACAACCATATTGCCTTTGATAGCTTCTATATCCAGTTCTTCCCAATCATCATCATCCATCCCTACAGGTTTCTTTTCTTTCCCTTTGGGGATTTGGGCAGCCCTGTGGCACCGAGTACATCATGTGCTTTGAGTTTCCATAGTTTAATTTTTTTCTTTCCATTAAACATCTGCACCTCAAACTTTGTAATCAATACTTTCTCCTTTTGATGTAAAAACAACACCAAATACTGAAAAATTACTGCAAATCTGGAAATGATGCTTTGATACCACTTGTTAGGAAATCACGGACTATGCGAAATGAATACAAAAAAATGTGAATAAAAAAAAACATTTTGTAGAGATAGAGATAAATGAAATACCAAACATGCAAGAGACAAACACCATATTTACATGGTAAAACCTCAAGTGAGTGCTTAAGGAAACATCCACGGTACAATATATCAAGCTTTATTATCTCAAGATGAAAAAATTACATGCGAACATGTTTTGAGAAACATTAGATCTCCACAAAAATATATACACCCAATTGATGAAGTTCAATTTATATTCCTCCTCCTAAAAATAGATTGAAAAATGCCATTAGGATTTTCCTTCCTAAAAATAGAATTCAGTTGAATTATCCTTTCTAGCAACAAGGGATTGATTTTTAATTTTTTTTGCACGCTTTGCCTCAGAACCCCTATCGGGGAGGGCTCGATAACATGTCACTACCCCCTAGAACCCCAAGCGACAAGAGTGGGGGAAATCCCCCTCACACCTTGATTTAATAAGTGAGGTACAAAATACGTCGCAAAGGGATCCAAACTTTAACTTTTTGGCACATATCTAACCAAAATTATACAAAGAAAATGAAATATTACAAATACCTCCATGTAAATTATCACCACCATCCAAGTTAGAAAATGGGTGTTCTATACATAATCATAACTAGAACTATTAGGATCTCCAATATAATAATCTCTACACAAAAAAAGCAAATGAGATATCTAGCAACTACCAAGGATAGTAACATAAAATTAAAGAACATAAGGTTTCTCTTCCATACTCACATGGTGTTATGGATACAATTTCCAAACATATAAGGAAAAAGATTATCATCACGATTTCTTCACTTGTGAAAATTTAAAAATACTTCTAAAAACTCTTAGAGATATTGTTCACTTGAGATCAAAATAGGGTTTTTAGCATATTATTTTCACATGTGAGGACATTCGTGAAACTAAGAGGTTAGTTCTAGATATTATTAAAGAGCCAAATGTGGAGCTTAGGCATAATATAACCACACAACACAAAACATATCATTAGGATTGAGAAATAGATAAATCATTATGCACCTAAGTAATTGGTTTTGAAAAAGAATATGGGAGGCAACTGAAATAGTATAAAACCTAAATTAATGCCTAAATGAAGATGGTGGTTGTACTATTATCGACACTTGGTTTCCAAATATTACCAAAAAAACATTTGAAGTGATGTTTTTCATTGAATATTGGCTTACTTTTGTTTCCAAGTGAAATTTTAGAATGAAGGTCGGTTTGGTGACTCATTCGTAATTGTTCATATATATTTATGCATTTGGAAGGTGGAGTTTCTTGTTTCCATTTTTCTTGTCCTAATAATGAACCTAAAAGTTTTCTTGAAATATTGATCGCATAATATGATTTATTTCTTATTTATTCAAACACAGGATGCCAATAATTTATCTTCCAAATTATTCGCTTTTAGAACATTTTGGATATTGTTAATGGGGATTGGCTAAGTTGGTAATTCAACTTGCAAGAAGCATATACATATTTTCCCTTAAACTTATCTTGCCCACTCCTCTTCAACATTGATCTTACTATGATTTTTCTTACTTTGGATTAGAGGCATAGACCTTGTTATCATATAGTATTAGCAGGAATTCATAAATGGGCATTACTATATTTGATTAGTATTTTTCTAGACATTATAGATATTTTGATTATGGATATGTGGTGACTCATAGTGTGAATTATATGCATGGATTGACATTTCATTATTTGATGATGATCTAGAGTTACTACTTTATATATGTACTAAAACATTGGATTTTGATGCATAGATTTTGTTAGATGATCTAGTTAGTCTTGTGATCTTATTGTTAATTGATGAAATGATAGAATTGAAATATTTTGAAATTGTGAACAACTAGTGAAATTTTTTGATTTTAGTGATGATTTAGTTATGTTATTTGATGATGTGAATTGAGATGTATATGTACGTTTTATTATTTTTATGTCATTGATATGGCCACGAGGCCAGAGAGGTATTATTTCAATTTCGTAGGAAATTGTAACACAACAAACAAAAGGGTAGAGGAGACCAACAATGAAGGAATTTTGGGTATTGAAAACATGTCACCTTAGAAATTTGTGTGTTATGTATGTTTTTATGTTGTTGATAAATTATTATGAGGCCCCCTTTGGGGGTGGCCTCAACTATGACCTTGGATAAATGTGTTATTTTCCATTTTTATTTTAATGATTTTGTGAGTATGTGATTTATCATAATAATATGATTCACTTTATTGTTGTTAGATAATGTGCTCTTTTTAAGCTAATTAATCTTGTTAATTAGAGTAATATAGGATGTGATCAAGGGGTATTTAATTTTTGTAGATTGTCCTTGATTTTATCATGGATTTGAAATTATTTTATTGGTTTTAGTGTTGTGTACTCAACCTTGCATGTCAAACTCGAATTTTGGCTTCATGGCTATTTTTGGAGGATTTTGAGACAAGTTAAGCTTACACGACACCTCTTAAATTTATCTACCAACTATACCTATGGGTTAAGGGGTAAAAACTAGGCCCCATTATGTGTTTTGGGGGCTAAAAAGGTTAAATAATTTGACTTCCTTACAAGAGATTTTAATTTTGTCCTTTGGAGTATTGCTTATGGTTTGTGTGTGTAAGGAGAACTTGTCAAATTATCACCCACAAATTTATGAGATTTGGGTTTGGTGTTTGACCATGTGATGTGGAGTTGAAGAGAGGTGATGTGGCATCCTACATGGAGCCACCTCACCCTCCTCTTCTCTTTTTATATTTATTCAAGTTTGTTTGATGGTTTTGGGTTACATATTTTATTTTCAATCTTGAATTTTTAAGGATCTTGATTTTGGAACCTTTGTTTGAAGCTTGAAAGATCTGTTTGTGCTTGTTTTGGAATTGGAAAATCTTGGATTTTGTGCTTATGGATTGGATACTATTGCAATGGCAAGGTATGGACTTTTCCCATGCTTTTTATTTCTATTTTGTGGTTTGAATGGGTGTAAATTAGTGATTGTTGTGTGGTTTTGTTTTGGGGATATAATGTGTAGGAGAAAGAAAATGGAGATATATTAGGGGATGGATAAGAGTTTATACTATGAATTTGGGGGATTTTGGTTGGGTGCCCCACCTTGTGATAATTCTAAAAAATGTGCATGATTTAATCAATAAAAAAATTAAACATTGCACAGTAAAATAATAAAACCAAATATATTGTATTTCATTCGAGACATTTTATTCATGATTGATGAGTTACATATATAGATCAATTAACCCCTACAATGGTGGAGTCAAACATGATCTTCAATCCCTAAATAATCTCAACCCCATCTCCTAATATCTCTCTAACATCCCTTAGTTATCTCAACACACTCAACTAATCCTAAAAATACCAATGTGAGTTGTTTATACAACAAACTCACAACTATTATATAAAACCTATATTATTAATATGAGATATGTTTTCTCATATTTAATAATATTACATTTTATTTATTCACCCATATATATTATCTCCATGATAATATATATTACATTAAAACATTAACCAATGTAAACAATATAATATTCCTAACATTCACTCCCCTATTGTTTACATTATTACTTCTATTAAACACTCCCTAATGTGAACAAGGTAGAGAAAAACATTCACACGTCTTCTACACGGCTTTGCTGCCCCGCATGCTCATGATTTGGTACGTTGAACCTCTGTTCAACAAATACGAACCCTGTTTCGACAATAACGGACCTCTGTCACAGGTACGAGCCCGCTCATGAACCTCTGTTCATCCTCTTCAAAAAAATGGCTGCTTTTTTCTTGTGCTTTTATCTTTCTACTATCACATATTTACATCAGGAGGTTATAAAAAAGGAAATACAATTCTGAACAGGAATGTGACATCTGTTCTTATTACAAACAATAATGGAATCAAACACACAACTGAAATACTTGGCCACCAAATCAATATCGCGGCCTCGTCGATGGTGCCTGACGAGAGGTCGCCGATTGCCCTCCTGCCTCCGTTGCCTCCAGCCTCCATCGAGAAAATTTACGCTATCTTCATACTGATATCAAATATGCAATTAAATACTCCTGAGTAATGCTCCATTTCTGTGAGAAACAAAGCTAATGTAAAATATCACTATGCAAGGATTATGCAACATTCATCTGAATTGTGGTCTCAAATTCCAGAAATTACTTCAGACGTCAGAATATCTTTCACGTTTTCTCCTAAACCGTGATGTGGGTTTGGCTGAAATTTTAACAGTAGTCTACTACAATATAAATCTTGAAACCCATTAAAAATCGCAGAGACCCAGATCGTAAAAATGAACTTATGACCTGATCTTTACACGGGAATTATTGAATCCAAAGCCACAAATGCACATCCACAAGATTGTAACACTGCTCTGATACCAAATCTAAAAAATGTGCATGATTTAATCAATAAAAAAATTAAACATTGCACAGTAAAATAATAAAACCAAATATATTGTATTTCATTCGAGACATTTTATTCATGATTGATGAGTTACATATATAGATCAATTAACCCCTACAATGGTGGAGTCAAACATGATCTTCAATCCCTAAATAATCTCAACCCCATCTCCTAATATCTCTCTAACATCCCTTAGTTATCTCAACACACTCAACTAATCCTAAAAATACCAATGTGAGTTGTTTATACAACAAACTCACAACTATTATATAAAACCTATATTATTAATATGAGATATGTTTTCTCATATTTAATAATATTACATTTTATTTATTCACCCATATATATTATCTCCATGATAATATATATTACATTAAAACATTAACAATGTAAACAATATAATATTCCTAACAATAATAACAAGGATTTATTATTTATGTTGTTATATTTATTGAGGGAGGGATAAGAGTTTGTGGGAGACATAAGAGAAATTGAGATAGGGATAAGAGTTTGGTTGTGGTTGTGTGAATGATTTTTTAGAGGATTTTAAGGTGGGAACTCAACCCATTGTGAGGTATATGTGAATCCCCATGTTTCCTCTCTCTCTTGGCTTGAATATTGATCCTTTGTGCTTGGGAATAATTGTATGTTTGTTATGATTTTTTATTGTGCTTATTGTGTTGAAAGTTTGTATGAATGATTGTTGTTGAAGCCATGTAAAATTTCTATAGATTGTTTGATACCACCTATTGCTTGAGTGTTTGGCCTCGGGGCCAATGAGGAGGATGAATTCTCCTTCTCGTTGGATTATAGGTTGGGTAGAGAGTGTTACCTACTCCCCTTATATTTTTGTTGTGGTTAGATTTTGGATAAATGGATGAGTTCAAGTTAAAATGTTAGAAAGAATTTTTGTGTGGAAAATCAACGAAAAAAGGAAATAGTTATTTTGTAAAATTTAGCCATGTTGTTTCCACTTAAGTAGAAGGCTTGTAAACTCTTGCATTTGAAAATATTATCTTGTAAATTTTATTATTAAGTTTTGTAGTGAAAGGGATTGAAGAAAGACCCTTCAAATTTATATGTGTTGAATATATAATTCCTTCAAATCTAAAATGTATCAAGTTACTTTTGCTTCCATCTCGTAAGATAGTGGTGTTTTTATTGGAAAGATATATGGAAGTATATTGTTGTTTTTGAAATAAATGTAAATTAATTGTGAGAAGGAAAGAAACTTGCATTTAGAAAATCATTAACTTCCTTCTCTCTATGAATTTAAATACATTGTGGTTGGAAAGAAATACCTTCTCATGTTATTGTAAATGTTAGTATGTTGGGATGTTGAAATCATAGTCAAATATCGATACAATGCTATAAGAAAATAAAATAGATATTTACTGTTTTTAAACAAAGAATATATCCTCTTTATTAATTGTATTGGGTTGGATAAGAAAAAATATTAGTTGCTTACTATTCCACATAGATGAATAGAGAGAAAATTTATATCTACTTGCCTTATATTTCACTACCTAAATGAATTTGAGTGATTGTTTAAATATGGGAAGAACAAAAATATACAAATATGGTTCTATATATAAATTATTCTTATATATATATATATATATATATATATATATATATATATATATATATATATATATATATATATGTATATATATATATATGTATATATATGTATATTATAAATATTATAATATTTAATATATAAAAAATGAATTTATTAAAGTCGTATTTCTTATAAACAAAGTTCCTTTAGAAAAAAATGTTTTAGGTAAAGCCACGACTGTGTGTAAGAATGAATTAAAATGGGTTAGGGGAGGCGTCACCATTAACCAAAAACCATACTATTCAATAGTATGGGTTAGGATGGAGTGGTTCCCTTCCCCCATATAATATAAACCATATTACTTATTAAACCTACACTATATTTATCGGTCGTGGCATATCTATACAAAGTGCGGTGAGAATTGTTTTTAGCCAACTCAGATTCCAAATACTATAACACACACACACACACACACACACACACACTTGTCACAAAACGAATCGTTGTATGTATCTCACTATCCTGGATCTTATCCCAATCTTGTGAATGTACTAATGTTGCTTTACAATATATTATGTTTAGACCACCATATTTGTTTAATGCATGATAGGGAGTATAGGTTATTGCATCACATCATTATTGTGGTAAACACTAGGATCGAATCAACTCCTATCCTCTAGGTCACCAATTCCTGAACAAGAATTTATGTTCTGTGGACTTCGGGAGATTAGAAACCTATGTAAGAGTTTTGGAGCTAGTTCATTTCGTAATTTAGAGGTGCGTAGGTGTGCTTGAGTTATTTCCTTTTTACGGAATTAAGAATAAAAGAAAATTTCACATGTGGGATCATGAAATGTTGATTCTTGGGATCTTACCTTGAACACAAATCACTTGTGGTTCATGTGTAGCTTATAATGATTCCAATCTTATACTTCTTTAGGATGTTAGAAAATACTTCCATAGCTCCTTTTGTTTTAAAGCAATGCTAATAATGAAACCATATTGCAATCATTTAAGAGTAAAACAAGTTTTGTGATTAGGACCAAGGACACTCCTAGAGTCCTTATAACTCAATTAAACATTTTCATGTGTTATAAAGATTATGAATTGCCCTTGGTGGGATCAGTTTTCGAGAAAACAAAGTATGCATATATATATATATATATATATATATATATCTAAATAAAATTTCTTGGTGTGGAAATGTTGAATGGATTCAACAAGAGATTGAATTATATTAACTATGGTAGGGAAATAAATTTTCGTGATTGAAGAATGTCATGGGGAAAAGGTATCGTGAACCTAAATCCCCCTTAATCCTAAGATGTCTTGCTCGACATCACGTCAGATTTACTTTTGTAGTAAGGGTAAAATTTAAACATTGGATAAATATTTGAAAAGCATAATCTTATCATAAGAACGAGAGAATGGGGAACTTTGTATGCTTTTTGAAATATGGAAAGTACTTATGTTAATCACGAATATTGTCATAAGGGATAAAGAGCTAACCTAAATGGTCAAACTGTGAGTTGAATGCGAAATGAATTTTGAACTATTGGGTGAAAAAAATTACAAAATTATCCTTACAAAGTTATTATCTTGGATTACTAATCATATCTAAGATGTATTTATGGAAATGTGTGTGGAGGATTTCCATCCCTTGGGTCCCTTCATATAGAGGTTGGGTATTTGCTAACTTTTGTTCATTTGGGAAAGTGTGGCATCATCATGTATATGGTTTTTGTCATGTGTCTATGTGAGTCGATGACTTATGTAAGTGTCTTATGCATTGTTGATTTTCTCTACTTAGAGCCTTATGGTGTTGTTTAGTAGCATTATATGTCAAAAAAATTCATCCTGGTATTTGTACAATTGTTGTTATGTGTGTTAAAAGTGGGCGTGAAACTTAGTATCGAACCTCAGGGACATATTAAAGTGGTGATGATGTGTTGCATGGTGGTGGTGGTGGTGATTGGAAGATTAATGTGACTTAAGCGTGATGTGAGCTATGTTGTAATTGTCATATTGTGAGCACACATGTTGTGTATGTCACTTAGTGCGTAATTATTAGCATGTTGATGTGTTGGAGATGAGATTATTCTTCCTCCTTTTAAGAATTCTATGAGAATTTGATTGTGAAATACTCTCTTGTTATGTGTGTGGAAGAAATGTGATTGTTGATTTCAAAGTGTTGGATCCTTTTGGCATTTGTGATGTGTGGGTGTGTTGATATGTTGTACGACAAGGTTGGTTTGTAATGAATCTGGATTTCTTAATGATGTCATTATCATCTGTATAGAAATGTGTGTGTCCCCATGTTATATGGTAGTTGATTGTATGTTGTAATTGTGCTCATCATAATTATAATTCATGTAATATGTAATGGTTAATGTCGTGATTTAGGGACATATGGTGGGTATATGATCCCTATCGTACAATGATTTCACTTGGGCTGCAACATGTGATAATGTGGTGTGTTGTAAACCATGAATGTAATGTATGTGATTTACCCTGTTTATGTACTATGTGAAAGTGTTATGGTTATTGTGCGTGAATCACCATTGTCTTAGTAATGTGCATATGTGGTATGTCATGAACCTTACACTAACCAATCCTAAAGGAAATCGATAAAAGTGTATGTTTGGAGTGAGGGAATGTGTACCATGAGCCAGTAACTAGAGATGACCTTAGGCTTAATAGATGTTAAAATATGCTCCTCCTTCACTCTCTCCATGTGGTTTTCATATGGATTCAACTAAAGTGAAGGTATGACTATGTTTAGCCTTGTCGAAGTGGTGGCAGGATGATTCAGATAGAGATGATGACATTTGTATTATTGATATGTTATTTTATGAGCTATGGCTCGATGCTCTAAGTGCCGTAGCTCATTGAGTACCCCTGTGGTGGCCATATAAGGCCACATAGTCATCGTAATGTGCTATTCTTATATATGTATTTTATTTGTAAATTAAACTTTTTATTTTATTTTTCTACAAGGACCAACAATTTTCTTGATTGGTATGTTTTATATTTTGGGTTTTTTCTTTGTGTTTGGTACTAACATGCAAATTTTTGCACTAACTATGGCTATTTGGCCATTTCTTTTTCTTGGATTTGGATCTTCCTTAACTTTAAATTTATTTACAGCCTAGCACAAGCCTTGTACTTTGCCACTTGGCATTTGAATTGGAATGTTACGTTGGTTCTATTTCTCTAATGTGTTGAATAGGGTCATGGGATGCACCATGGCATGGTTGGACCTATGGACCTACACTTCTTCGTTGTACATGGGGATACACCCTATGGAGTTATAGATAACTAGTGGGTTGCTAAATGATGAGTTATTATGTCACTTAGGTTAGGGCGTTTCTGGACTCTATGTGCCTAGGGACATAGGAAATTGACCACTTTGGGAGTGAAAAGGAAAAATTATTTTATTTATTACTGCTTGAGGGAGGCATAAGATACTCGAGGGAGGCATAATATATTTGAGGGAGGCATAAGATACTTGAGGGAGGCATAAGATATTTTTGTGTGTGTAATTGATGCTTCAGGAGATATGTTGAGTTGTTGTGATGCTTTGGGAGTGGTGTTATCATGTATGTGTGACTAATGTTAGTTGGATATGTTTTGTAATGTTGTGGATATGGATTTGACTCCTTGTTGACACTATGTATCTGCAGCTATTGTTCTGAGTTATGTGAAATCTTCATCTGTGAAATTATGGGAATTTCTGGTTGTTATAGTACACTTTTGTTTGAGTATTATATGTCAGTCATAGATGTGTGACAAGTACTCGTTATGTGGACCGTGTATGTTCTCTTCCATGGTTTGGTTAAGCTCTTGTGGTGTATTATAGTCGTGAAAATATGTGAAATTTTCCTATAAACCATTAGTGTTGTGTATGACCCTGGTATAGTATTGTGGTAGTTGTTCTGTTGGGCACCCACAAAAATAAATAAACTGAAATCCTTCAACAATGAAATATTAAGGACTTGAGTTTAAAAATAATGTAAAGGAAAAGAGATTAATTAAATAATGAAGTAAGAAATAACTGTCAATCTTCATAAAAAAATGAAAGTTAAATGATCTTCCAAATTTTATAAGTCTACCTTGTAGTCGTGCTTTAACGACATTATTTCTTTAATATAGGAATAATCCTTGTCTTTATTCATCCTTTTTAATTATCATTTTTCTATTTCCTTTACGGCATGTCATATTGAGGAAGACACTTTCTTAAGGGGAGGAGAATGTAATTCCCCGCCCCTTTGCTAATCATTGAGGTGCAGGTACCAACTTTACACCTAGCCACTAGTATATCGAGAGAATAGTTCACTTTTGCCTCGAATAGGATGCAGGGACCGATCCCGATGAGTATTTTATGTAAGTCTTATGAGATGAATCTATATCCTTCTAGGGAAAAAGTTAGTCCTCGAATGTTGGCACAACCTACGCAGAAAATGAGACCTCTCTAGGTGTCAAATGTCATCTATGAATTAAGGAAATTTATCTCCGTATCCTGGTTTGCTTGGATACTATATAAAGTACGATACTATTTGAATATAACATGATAATAATAATGATAGTAATAATAATGTTTGAATATAATAAAATATTCTTAAAGATAATGGAGTAAACTAAACGAATGCAAAATAAAGATGATCAATAATATTTTCAAAAAAAAGGAAAAATATTAAAAAAAAAAAAAAGAAAAACTTTTAATAAAATAGAACACAATAATAAATTAATTATATGGGGGCATTTAAAGTTGTTAGCGAGAATGGTTTGGTGAAATTTAATAAAATGCGGATTGATGGGATAGAAATTTTCTATGAATTTAATCATGCCTTGTTTTACACGACACCGGCTTAGAAGGAGAATGGGTGGTGGAAGAATAAATGAAGCATTAAATTCTTTAATGGCCTTGGAATTCGGATAGTGACTCCATTAACTTGCATTTTATGTGGAGTGTTTTTCTTTGTCATTTTCATTTCTGTGTTCGTATTGTGTTTGGTTCTTCTTAACTTGGAAGTTGTTTTGTAAAATATTTGAAGAGAGAGCAGTAGAGGGTTTGAAAAAAATTCTAGGCATGGATCTCCACCCTTTACTTTGTTTGTATTCATCTGTAGCAAGCACTATTATGTAGTTTACTATTCTGTTGGAATTAGAGACATTCAAATGCATGTTTTCCCCTTCTCTATCTTTCTTATTCAATACAAATGGATAAAATAGTTTCTGGGTGGATTCAGTGATGATAGAATTTGTATTTCTTCTGAAAATCCTTCTGACTAAAAGTAAACACAGAGTTTTTTTACCTTTTATGGGAATCCTATAAATGGATATTTAGTTGTTGTAGCCATAGTGCTCATAGAATGATCTATGACTTGAATTTTCATGATTATTTCACTCAGACTAATTTTATTTCTTCTGTTTGTTATCTCTTAAATATATCTCTGCATTTTTCTTTTTATCTAGAAAATGCGTGAATATTGATCTGGGTGTGTAGTCCTTAAAGGGAGTTGCATGTTTTTAATACTAAAGTATTGAAGTGATCCCGTGATGTTGTAGTCACTAAACTGAGTTGGAGGGTGAGTTTGTATTGAATCTTTCCGATTTTAAGGCATAGAAAAAAATTGTGTCTTGAGGTAAACTGTGGATGGGCAAATCATATTTCCAGTTAGTTTAGAACATTGTAAAATAATTATGTTTGTGAGATGATAGAACATGAAGGTCATTTGTGAGTACTTGTCTCTTCCTCCTTAGATGTTGAGATTAGTTATTGATTTCTTAAATGTGTTAATTAAACTCAAGTGGTGATTGTCATTAGTGGTAATGTGTGTCTCTTATGAGAAATTATCTTAAAATTTATTGATCTTTCTAAGAGAGAGAAGATCTGATAAGATCTAGGAATACCTGATAGGGATGTAGTCAATGCTATAGTAAATCTATGAAGAAGGTTTAAGGAATTATACCTTTAAGATTTATTGCCTCATATATTGAATTAATGGTCTTTACATAACTGAAAACTACCTATTTCTACCTGATTGTCAAGTGAATATTGATTATACTAATGATTGTTTTTTATGAAAAGTCTGAGAGAGGTTAAATTGTTGAGATGCATGTGAGTTTATTTCTCACTAATAATATATATATTCTTATTACTTATATATCTTAAATCTTGACTATGTACTTACATTTATGAAAAGGTGTTAGCATATGTTGACTAGTCTATATATATAGGAGAGAATGTTACTTTTATCCCTTTATTTTCTCCTGGTGTATTCCATTATTCTCTCTCCTTCATCCAAATCTTCCTCCTTGATTTAGGGAATGTAGTTGATTATTTCTCCTATATATTTTACGCACTTCTTCATAGTAAAATAAGTGTGTGTAGAGTACTTCACTCCACATTCTTCTCTCCTTTATGTATCCTACAGTTTGGTATCGAGCTCGTCTGATCTCTAACCTGTGTGTGTTTGAAGGGAGTCTTCTTTAGCTGTGTGCATGGACATCAACGTGGAAACTTGCATGGACTCTGCTGCGTGAAAAAGACAAGAATTATGTTGATGCGTGGTGGAATTTTTATAATGCTGCGTGGAAAGGCATATTTCATTTTCTCACTTGCGTGAAAAGGATCTTTCTTCAGCTGTTAATTTCTGCGTGAAAAATATATACATGTGTGAATGTTTTTTTACCATGTGGGTGGAAATTTTAGTTGTTTGCATGGGAGAATCCACTAGGGAGCTGCGTGGCTGTTTGGCATTGTGTAGAAGAAGTGGTAGAATCTACATGGAATAGAATCCTCTGCAGCATGGAGATTGACTCCATGTGCAGCTAGCAAAGCTCCTGCATTTTCAACACAGAAGGTTAGTTTAGAGCAAGGAAAATTTCAACGCAAATAGTAATTAAAAAATAGAGGTTGCGTGGAACCTGTGTAGAGGAGTTAGAGCGACCTGCATGCAATTAATTCGAGTTTTGTCTTGGCATCTATATCTACCTAGTGCAACTGCAACCCCTGTACAAGTCATCTTGCTATAGATATTCAAAAGGATCTTGCACATTTAAGCCTGTCAACAACATCCTGAATATTCTATGTGAGGGTGTGTATGCATAGACCAGTCGCATGTGTCAATAAATAAGCCACGTCTATGTGGAGACAAGTGGTAAGAGAATGAACTGAAGCTTTACAATTTGCATTGGAGGACACACGGTGTTTTAGAGGAGCAGCCTGCATGTAATTGCGTGAAGACTTGCATCCAAATAACGTGAAGTTTGGAGTTTGTCACTTGCTGCTACGTGGAGGAAAAGACCAACTACCTACGTGAAGAGGTAGAACCGCACGAGGAGAAGAAACTTGGAGATACTACAAATACTACACCGAATGTCGAGTGTAGACAACTCGATTAAGAGTGTCAATAACATGGTTGCCACAGCAGAAAGATGGAATATCAACTCGCCAGCCAGAGAACACCATGAAAGAAGATCCCGAGAGCTCTGGGGTAATTTTCTTTCTTTGAATGAGCTTCGGAATACCCGCAATCTTGCATTCGACAAGCTAGTTTGAGAAGGACTTCTTGAATACTTTCTTTTTGACGTCAGCTTCCAAGCAAAGCAAGTATGGGAAGAATTGGAAGCTAGGTATGACGTTGACTATGATGACGAAGAAGAATTCCCTACAAAGTGTCATCGTCTCACAACACATGAATATCGCGAGTATCTATGAGAAAGTAATTCTCGTCAGTGAGTCAAAATTGTAATAACTCTTCAAATAAATAGTTTTTTTATTACGATGTCTTCTCTAAATTTACTTCTGTCCAATGCTCAGTTTCTCAAAGGGTCCAATTTTGTAGCCTGGAAGAAAAAAATGAAGACAATCCTTTAGTTTGAAGGATTATGGGGAATTTTCACAGGTCTCGTGTGCCCACTCCCATAGCCCCCAATGAACTAATAAAATATTA
The DNA here is from genome assembly GCA_018340775.1 of Taxus wallichiana var. yunnanensis. Taxonomy (NCBI): domain Eukaryota; kingdom Viridiplantae; phylum Streptophyta; class Pinopsida; order Cupressales; family Taxaceae; genus Taxus; species Taxus wallichiana. Next base: position 134,295,694 of record CM031238.1, on the reverse strand, counting down.
AATGGCTAGTACTAAAGCCTTGATGTTGATAATGCTCGTATCGGTGACGATTTATGTGCAACCATATGTTACGAATCTTTGAGAAACCCAAGGAGGCATGGGACAAGTTGGCAACCATTTATGAAGCCAAAATCGGATGAAGATACGTCATCTTCAGTCAAAGTTGCACACCCTCTCTATTGGGTCAAACAAGAAAGTGGAGGAATTCTTACATCATGTGGCTGAGCTGAGATCGGAGTTATTAGCACTTGGTGAAACAGTGGATGATAAAATTCTCATCGTAATCACCTTGAGAGAACTCCCTTCTCAATTCCAAGTGTTCGTTATGACACTGAATGTGTCTAAACAAACACTGACATTCGAAGAGCTTGTGAATTTGCTATACAAGAGGGAAGAGGCCATCACTTCATCCCATGAGCAGTCTCGGGGAGAAAGCCTTGTTCTCAAAGCCTTACCATGGCCAGAAGAATCGGAAAGGTCCTCCAGAGAAGCCAAATCTAGTACAACACAAACAACAAAATAAAGATCAAAGATCAAAGAGATGGTGTCACATTTGCAGAACCAATACTCATGACACCGATCACTACTGGCACAATAGTTTGAAACAGGGGTCTTCAAGCCATACAAGCACATCTCGAGTGCGAAGATTTTCAAAAGTCCAAATGACGTCCCCGCTGGAGAAAGAACAAGGTTCATCTCATAGCCCAACAAGAAGATGATGACCCTGATGAGGAGACATCAGAAGGAGCCCATTGTAGTAATAATCTTGTACTCGTCTCTCAAACTTCTCAGCCCACGAAGAAAGTCTAGTTGATAGACTCTGGTGCAAGCAAGCATATGTCAGGTGACAAGAAGTTGTTTGATTCACTACACGAAGAACCAACTGGAGATTAAGTTTGGATAGTAGATGACAAAGAGTACATTGCAAAAGGAATAGGGAATGTCTCAATTCCTCTGGGACCATGAAAATGTACACTTACAAAGGTACTATATGTTCGGCTTGACTAAGAACCTCTTTTCATTTACTCATTTGTTGAATCATCACCTTAAGGTAGAATTTATTGTAAAAATTGGCATTAAATCATGCTTAATCTCTCGACAAGGTACGGTTCTTGCTAAAGATTTTGTAAAAGATAAGGTATTTTCTTTAGATACTATTTCATCTTTTGTAGTATCTTTATCTCTGCTTCAACAATAGAATTAATCGCCCATGGCATTTTAGATATGGACACTTGTAAGTCAGTTCATTGCACCAAATGAGTTCAAAAGCAATGGTCCGTGGACTACCCAAATTTTCCACTTACTTGCCTATTTGCCCTAGCATCTTGGCAGAAAACAACACATAGATCGGTTTCAAGTGAGCACCTTCCATGCCAAGAGTTTCGAAGGTAGTTCATACCGATCTGAACGGCCCATTGCCAACTTTATTTTTAGGATACAAGTACTTCCAGCTGTTCATGGATGACCACTCTCGCAAGATGTGGGTATATTTCATAAAGAAGAAAAGTGAGGCTCTTCAACACTTGCAGAACTTCTATCATTGTGTTGTCAAAGAGTCCAGACAACCACTTCTTCTAATCGCTCAGATCAAGGGGGGGAATTCACATCAAAGAGGTTCTTGGCCTTCCTAAACCAACACGACAAGAATCAGCACTGATCGCTCCCTACATGCCCCAGAAAAATGGCATTGTTGAGCATCGCAATCTCACAGTGATGGAGATGGCTCGCTGCATGCTATCAACTACAAAGCTAGGAGAACGCTATTGGGCTGAAGTAGTACAAACGGTTGTATATCTTCTCAACAGGGCACCGAAAATGATTCTTCAAAACAAGATGCCAGAAGAGGTATGGAGTGGTGAAAAGCCATCAATTTCTCATTTGTGAGTATTTGGTTGCATAGCATACATGCATGTCCCAGCTTAGAAGAGAAAGAAGGTAGAGCCAAAAACACTCCCGTGTATCCTTCTTGGCTACAGTACTACCTCGAAGGTGTATCGTCTCATGGATCCCGAGATAAAGAAAATATAGGAGAGTCAGGATGTGGTTTGTGACGAGTCATCCTTTGACTCAATAGTATCAACAGAAGATCCAATTCCAACCACATCTCACCGATTAGTCTCTGAATCAGATGATGAGCCAGAGGAGACTACTCAGAGAAAAGAAATGCTACTAGGAGAACTATTTGTTGACCTTGGAGAACTGGAGAATGTGACTTCACATCAATCCACATGGCAATGACACAGTTCTTCTCAAAAGTAGCCAAGTTCTTGTCGAAGTGGGTGCAAAGCACTATCAAGGACTCACATATGCAACAACTCCCAGATACATCATCTGGAGTCAAAACAAGGAGTCAAACAAGAAATGAGGTAAACTTTGCACTCATGAGTTCACTGATGAATAGCTCCGAGCAAGATAATGTTCGTGAAGCACTTAGTCAAACTCAGTGGAAGGAAGCCATGGATACAGTATATGACTTGCTCATGAAAAGTTAGACATGGGAACTTTTCAATCTTCCTATAGGAAAGAAACCCATAGGTGTAAATGGGTATTCAAAAAAAATATATAAGGAGATGGATCAATCGACAAACATAAATAATGACTTCAGCAAAAGGATATGCTCGGAAAGAAGGCATCAACTATGAAGAAACCTTTGCACCCACCTGCTGAAGATGAAGACCATCGAGTAGTTTGCACACTTACAAATACGAAAGGATGGAGACTTCAAGTAGATGGACATCAAGAGTGCTTTCCTAAATGGTGATCTAAAAGAAGAAGTATACTTGGCCCAACTTGAAGGATTTGTTGATAAAGAGCAGCCTAAGAAGGTATGCCATCTCATAAAATCACTTTACTGAGACTAAAACAAGCTCCCTGTGGCATGGTATATCAAGATCAATTATCACCTTTACAGCATGGGTTCACTCGTAGCCCTCGTATTTGAATTTGTATATAAAGAAGGTAGGGAAAGAAATTGTCATTCTAGTTGTATATGTAGATGATCTTGTGATCACTGGCAGTTCAGAAGATCAAATTGATATTGTAACGAATGATCTCAAAAGAACCTTTGACATGACAGATTTGGGGCTACTACATTCTTGTCTTGGCTTGGAGATATGGCAAAAGGAGCATCACATTTTTGTCTCCTGGACAAAGTACGAGAAGACACTCTGGAAAAGTATAGAATGTCTGACTATAAACCTATATCCACTTTCATGGAAAAAGGCTTGCAACTTTCAAGATTCTAGGACTCACCTCAAGTAGATGCTACTCTCTATAGGTAATTTGTTGGAGGGAGCATCTATTTGACATATACTGCACTGATATCTACTATGTTGTCACTATCTTTCTAGGTTCATACAGGAGCCAAAGAAATGTCACTGGAATGCAGCAAAGCATGTTTTGAGATATGTTCGAGGAACAACTAATTATGGTCTCGAATATAATAAGAATGATCAATTATTCTTATAGGGATATGTCGACTCAGACCACTCTAGATCTTTTGATGATAGGAAGTCAACTACAGGATACATATTTCTTCTCGAATTCGGGCCTATCTCGTGGATAAGAAAGAAGCAGAATGTTGTTTCTATCTCATCCACAGAGGCAGAATATCGTGCCGCATGAGGAGCTGTGTGCAAATTGATATGGATACGTTGCATTTTGAATGACCTAGGAATTATTGAAAAAAATAACCTATTCTCTATTGCAACAATCGAGTGTGTTGAAATCTCATGCAGAATCTAGTCTTTCATGAACAAACAAAGCATATTGAAATTGACTATAATTTCATTTGAGAGCACATCTTAAACCATAAAATTCAGCTCCATTACTATCCTACTAAAGCACAAGGTGCTGACATTCTCACTAAATCTCTTGGAAAAGTGAAATTTGAATTTTTAGGGGTCACATTTGCAAGAATAATGTAATAAGGGGGGGAATGTTAGCATACGTTGAATAGTCTATATTTTTAGGAGAGAATGTTCTATTTTATCCCTTTATTTTCTCCTTCTAGGTGTATTCCATTATTCTCTCTCCTTCATCCAAATCTTCCTCCTTTAGTTTAGGGGAATGTAGTTGATTAGTTCTCCTATATATTGTACACACTTCTTCATAATAAAATAAGTGTGTGTAGAGTACTTCACTCCACATTCTTCTCTCCTTTCTGTATCCTACAAAAGGAACTAAGTACAATAGTATTATAGTTGATACAATTCTAGGTATGGATAGATGTTCATGGAAGATTAAAGAAGTTTTTTTTAATTTGGAAGTTATCATGGTAATCTAATATCAGAGATAATTTGAAAGTTTTATACCTTGATACCTCTTACAAAATAAGCTATGCTTGCCAGTTTGCACTCAGCCGGGACTAGAAAAGTACTAGGGCAGAGATAGTAAATTGACCATATCTCAAAAATTAACAAATGAAAAATTCTAAAATTTAGACAGCTTGAGAATTTTTGAAATATGAATCCAACGAGTCTAGTCTTGACTTTATTGAATCATTTTTGAGGGAGATATCATCAAAACAAATATGGTACAAACAAGAAGAAAACCAAGAAAAGACCTAACTATCTAAAAAGACAACTTTAAATCTATCCACCAAGAAGGTCTGAAATTTTATAGGTAGATTCCTTATAATGTTTCCCAGGGACCCGCCAAGTTTCCACCCTTTTGGAGCACTACAAAAAAAGATATAAGCAACTATGTTCTTAGAACTGTGTATGCATGACAAAGGTTTATGTGGATTGTTTGCTTGAGAAAATAGAATCATGTCTTATTATCATCAATAGCTTACTGAGTATATGGTTTCCTTTTACTTGTCATTAGTAGAGTGGCTAAACATGGAAAGTTTGTGAAATTATTTTTGTGTCTACTACTAAACTTGAATGTAGTGTACTAAAGAATAAAGACGTCTTTTATGATTTGGAAGGTAATTGGAGTTGTCTCAGTTGATAAATTATTTGTTATTAATGCTCTTCATTGACTGTTGTAGCATAATGAATGTTATGAACTTGAATTTTGTTGTAAAAAAATGATGTCTTTACTTGTTTGGGAAGTAAATTGAGCTATGTTGATCACTATTCATTTGGCTATTATAACATGTTAAGAGTTATGCATTTGATTATGAAGTAATGTGAACATAAAAATTTCATAGGAAGAATAGTAACTTGCAAAATATCTCTTGCTCCTGGTCAATGCAATAAGAATAAGAGATGGAGATTCATGCCAGTTTCCATGAAATTGACCATGTTCTAATCATGCAGGTGGCAGGATCAGTGAGCCTTAAATTTGAATTGTCGTACAAACTTCATGAATGAAAATATTGTAACCTTAATTGATCTAAGGAAAGATATAATTTTTACTTGGTTTTGTATGCTAAGAAGATTATTGTAAAAAGGCTTGTTTTACATAACAACCACCTTCTAATACTTGGAAATTGTATTGACAAAGTAATACTTGTTTAATTCATATTTGAGCATGAAATAAAGGACATGATCTTTTTTATATGAGGAGATGATTGCGAAGTTTCGCCCTTAAATTTAGTAATGTACTCGGTGATAACATATAAATCATGTGATATTATGATTGTTGTAAAGTATATGCTAAGGTTGGAATTGAAGTATAAATGTGATTATACTAATATATATAGTTCTATTTCAAACAATGAGTTCGATATTTTGAAATTGATTAGTTGATATAAGAATAAACATAGTTGCTAGATTCCATGATGGACCTCGTTAGTGAAAAATAGAATTTTTTTCTCAAATAATGTATACGAGTTTAAATATTAGCAGGGTTATGTTCAAGTAATAATCATGTTATTTTGGGTTACCCAAGTTGTACCCATCTTAATCCCTTAACGAAAGAGCACTTGTCACAAAACCGAATATCGTATGTATCTCCTATCTAGACTTTATCCAAATGTTGTGAATGTATGAAAGTTGCTTTACAATATATTATGTTTAGACTACCATATTTGTTTAATGCATGATAGGGATCATAGGTATTGTGGTAAAGTGGAGGATTGAATCAACTCTTAACCTCTAGATCACCAAGTCTTGAACAATAAGTTATGTTCTCGTGGACTTCAGGAGATTAGCAACATGTGTAAGAGTTTTAGAGATAGTTAATTTCGTAATTTAAAGGTACGTAGGCATGCTTGAGTTATTGCCTTTTTATAGAATTAAGAATAAAACAAAATTTCACAAGTGGGATCGTGAAATGTTGATTCTTGGGATCTTACCTTGAAAACAAATTACTTATGGTTCATGTGTAGGTTATAATGATTCCAATCTTATACTTCTTCAGGATGCTAGACAAATACTTTTGTAGCACCTTTTGTTTTCAAGCAATGCTAATAATTAAACCATATTGCAAGCATTTAAGAGTAAAACAAGTTTTGTGATTACGACCAAGGACACTCCTGGAGTCCTTATAACTCAATTAAACATTTTCATGTGTTATAAAGATTATGAATTGCCCTTGGTGGGATCAATTTTCGAGAAAATAAAATTTCTTGGTGTGGAAATGTTGAATGGATTCAACAAGAGATTGAATTATATTAACTATGGTAGGGAAATAAATTTTCGTGATTGAAGAATGTCGTGGGGAAAAGGTATCATGAAACTAAATCCCCTTAATCCTAAGATGTCTTGCTCGATATAACGTCGATTTACTTTCGTAGTAAGGATAAAATTTAAACATTTGAAAAACATAATATTATCATAAGAACAAGAAAATGGGGAACTTTGTATGATATTTGAAATATCGAAAGTACTTATGTTAATCATGGAGATTGTTATAAGGGATAAAGAGGTAACTTAAATGGTAAAAATGTGAGTTGACTGTGAAATGAATTTTGAACTGTTAGGTGAAAAAGGTACAAAATTATCCTGCAGATTAATTATCTTGGATTGCTAATCGTAACTAAGATGTAAATATGTATTTATGGAAATGTGTGTGTGGGGGATTTCCATCCCTTGGGTCACTTCTTCTGGTGGTTGGGTATTTTCTATCTTTCATTCATTTGGGAAAGTGTGGTGTCATCATGTATATGGTTTTGTCATGTGTTTATGTGATTCGATGAGTTATGTAAGTGTCTTATGAATTGTTGAGTTTCTCTACTTAGAGCCTTGTGATGTTGTGTAGTGGCATTATAATTCAAATTAAATCATCCTGGTATTTGTATTGTTGTTTTTGTGTGTGTTAAAATTTGGCGTGACTATAAATTAGTTAGTTAAGCATTCTTAAATACTAGTTTTGATTTGATATTAGAAAATGTATACCTCTTTCCAATGCGGTGAAATAACTACAATACGGTATCTAAAGACTCGTAGCCTTGAAACATTACATTCTATTAAAATAAATTCTTCACAAAAAATATTCCTAGTATAACAATAAGAAATGAGGAATGCCCTTAGATTTTACCTTTTTCACCACCTACGACCATTTGATTTTTGATATAACAATATTGAAAGGGACTTGTTTTTTACTTTTTATTTATTCACCACCCTCAACTATTTTATTTTGTTTTTTTCATTTACAGATATGAGCACATGCAACATGAAGATGATCATATTTGATATAAACTATGTTTTGGCACACACCCTCCATAAGGCATCTTCGACATTTAAATAGTTAAAAATAATTGGTGGCATCCAACCTGAAAAGAACAATTATTTTCTCAGACCTAATGTGAAAGATTTCATGTAATGGTGCAAAATATTTCAACATAGCAATATGGACATCGGTGAGAAAGTCAAATGTTGATGACATGATGCCTTCATTCCTTGAAAACATCATCTTAGAGGTTACAAGCTTTGAGTTCATATTTACATAGGAACATTGTGTCGAGACCAAAAGCTCGATTATGAAGGTTCTAGGAATCCCAATTTATATCTCAAGAATATTAACTCCATTTGGTCGTGGTTTAATGCATCGTACAATTGTAAAAATACAATGCTTGTAGATGACTCTTTAGAAAAAAACAAGTTCAATGATGTTGTGAACTACATAATTTCTGAAACATTTAACATAGATTCTAAGTCAAAAGACACATACTTGTTAGATTGTTGTGGCCTTTGGTGCAACCATTGAAGGGCGTCGAAGATGTTTGAGATTATATTAGATCACAAAAACAATTATAGGGAGATTTTTTATTGGAGCTTTACTATTATTTGTATTGATGATTAGGAAGCCCATCTTCACGAATAGTGTTACATTATAAATTCAAATTATTCATCACATGTTTTACTATAATTATACCTACCTTTAGTAAAGGAATTTCAATTTATTTCATAGCTATATTTAAATACTAAAATATATATGGGATAGTTTTATAGTTAATTTTAAATAAGTTCATATCCATATTTGAATACGCATTTTTTATGCCATATTGTCTCTTAAAGTTGAATTTATATCTAAATTTAAATATGAAAATATATCCGATATGGTTTTCCAATTAAATACATTCTCCTACACTAGATCATTTCCCTCTTCTATTTTATTCATAATATCTTAGAAATTCTCGGTTGTGTTGAGGTTCAATCACATTATAATAAATGAAGTAAATATGAGATCTAACTTTAAATTTGAAAATATATCTAAAATGGATTTACAATTAATTAAATTCTCCTAAAATGAATCATCACCCTCTTTACATTTCTTATGAACATCTTTGGTTATTCTCTGGTTTCCCTAGGTTCAATCAAACCATAGTAATTGAATCTAGAAAATTCTCACATCTCGTGAATGTCATTAGCCTAGCGGCCGCTTGCTCAATGACATTTGAAATATTCAAATTTGCACAATTTAATCTTTAAAACATCTTTAAAATTATAAGAGCATTATTATAAAGAAATCATTAAGCCTAATAGCCACTAGATCTATAGAATTCCAAAGGAATAATTAATCTTAGCCTACTACTATACTTTATAAAATAGAACATGTATCTGTTCTATACAAAGCAAGGCTGCCGCCAATCATTATTTCTCATATCAATGTTGGATTCCCTGAAATCATTAAACATTTTTTCATAGATTCATAAATTTAAATCGTGACCAGATATATTGGACTTCGCTAGGCTATTAACGGATTCCAATATTTTGATTTTCAGATTCCAATATATGTGATTTTGGAGTACAGTTAATTCCAATATAGGTGATTTTGGATTTCAATATATGTGATTTATGAATCCAATATGTGCGGTTTTGGAATCGATATGTGCGATTTTGGAGTGCGAGATAATTTCAATATTGAGCATATGTTTTAGCTATTAGGATTGGAATAAGTCCCATTTTAGTGAAATGAGCATTTTAAGATATAGAAGGGTACCCCTACTTGGTTGGTTTCTATACACACTTACACAAGAACTTAAGAGAACCACATGAGGCTTAATTTCCATAACAAGGATATGTAGTTGAACACAATGTTTGGTTTAGAAGTTGGGATTCTAACTACCAAGGGTGATCTAGCCTCAAACACATGCACATGCATTTCTCATTTTATTTTATAACATGTTGATGAAGGCTTCGTAATTTGCTAGGTTTCTACTTTGTTGCATGTTATTAAATTTCATCCTATAATTATGCAATCTAGAGTAATATATAATGAGTAACATTTCCAAGAAAGTGAAGCACATCGAAAGCTACAAATCCATACTATCTTAAGGTCTAAAACCATACAACTCCTAACGTGGATTCAGTACATCTCCATCTTAGACCATAAAAGTTTATACAATATTCCACCTACTTAGTTTCTAGTTCTAGAATCTTCAATGCAAAAGATAAGGATTTGGATGTTCCTATTTGTAATGCCCATTAAAACAACCCACTTGAGACCCAAGAAACAACCTAGGATTAGTTAGGAAAATTATGAAATAATTTTTTTTAATTTTTTTAGTTTAAAGAATCTACAACCATGTTACAAGGCAACAACTATCACCCATAAGTTCTAGAATAATTCTAATCCACTAGAATATACCTTTCTTTTATTAACAATTATTAAAGTCACAATGTCCAAAACTAAGGGTTAGAAGGTTCAATAAGGTTCATAGGGTAATTCCTCACCATACCCACTCTCTAATAGGCTTAAAGAGTCAACTTTATTTTTCTCACACTTAACACATTCAAAAATTTCTAAATTATTCCCATTAGATAGGAAATTTCCTCACCTTTCGAATGATATAAGGAAGTCCTCCTAACTCCTCATAAAACTCAAGTTATGGGTCGGCGGATGTTGGGAGCAAAATTTTCCCAAGGGCGGGCCTGCGGGCCTAGGGTAGAAAATTTTCCCTTGTGTGGGTTCGGTGGAGAGGGGAAGAATTTTATAACCTTTTCCCCCTTTGGGGAAAAAGCACTATTTTCCTCTGCGCTCCTGCGAGCCCAAGGAGGACACGTGTCGGCTTATAAAACCCGGGCGAGAAAGTCGGGCCGCCGGAGTGATATTTGGTTTTAATATTTTAAGGGGGGAAAAGGTAAAAAGTATTAAAATGTTGTGCGCTCCGCCGATGCCTAAAGTTGCCATGTGTTAGCCTTCCATTGATCGCGGGTGGCAGGGTAGTGGGGAAACTTAAGAAATGTTGCCCAAAAGAGTTATAAAGTTTCAAGGTCAAAAACAAATCCACTCATTTGCCGTCATTTGGATGATGCCACATGTCTGCCATTCATTGGCTATGCATCAGCAAGGAGGTGGAGGAAAATTAAAAAAAAATTCAAAATTTTCTCAAGGCACTAAATTAAAAAAAGATCCGCCCCTTCACTGTCACCTCATGGTGCCATGTGGCAGCCTTTGATTGGTTCTGGGGTGGTGAAGAAAATTTTAAAATTTTCCCAAAAATTTTCCTAAGGATTTTAAGGGAAAAATTTAGGCTACGGGCCCGTCAAGGAAGTTTTTCCCAAAATTTTCTGCCAAGGAAGAAAAAATTCAGAGGGCCATAACTTTAAATAAAGAGCTCAGTTTTGGGAAAATGAGGACTTTCTAGAAATCTCTCGATGATATCTTTACACCGAGATAATTAATTTTAGATTTTGATAAATTTTAAGGGGTCAATTTTAAGAAAATGGCCTGCAGGCTTTTAAAAGTAAACTGGTAAATTTTAACTTGTGAATTTTATTCAATATGATCCTCTTCCTCTCTCAACATGTCAAATAGACATGGGGGATTGTTCTAAGAGGAATTTTAGAATGTATTGGAAGGTAACTTTGTTTGATTTATTTCCAATTCAAAATTTTTACACCTTCTGACAGCAAAAAGACTGTGAAAGGTTTGGGCCTGATTTTGCAATGTTTTGAAGGATTTTTCCTTAAGTGTTTTAGCCCAATTGAGTTCATTGATATCATAACATGCTGGATTTTAATGTTTCAATGTTGATTATTGTTTGCAAGCTTGAATTGTGTATTTTAGAGAAGTATTTGCCAATTTTAAATTTTTACAACAGAGATAAGATTAAAAAGGGTCTATCTAGCTTTTTCATCATTCAAGTATGGAAGTTCATTCTAATCCTAGTAAAATCCATTTATTTGATTCAAAAAACCATTTAATGGCTAAAATCTAGAGTTTGGTTTCCAATTTTTACACATTTTCAAAAGAACAAAGTAATACAATTCCTTCATATGTATTCTTTTCTTTCAAACAGAGATTTCAATAACTTTTAAAGATCAAATTTCAATGCAACAATGCAAATGAAAAAAGCTATTGCAATGCTTTATTGATTTCAAATACAACGTTACATCTCTACATTTCTTGAATGCAAAATAATGATTTCAATTTCTTCTTTTCAAATGAATAAAATAGAGTATGTATATATAAAATAGAGTATGTGTATATATATATATATATATATATATATATATATATCTTTCACATTCTTTCAAAGTAAATTAGAGTCTTATGTCTTTTTCATTTCACCTTACAAATTTCATAATCCATACAACATCTTTCCATTTCAAAACATTTACGTATTCATCCACTTCAAGTGGGAAGGGTTACAATGAGATTGTAGTTCACATGGAACTGTCAAAAAGTCTTTCTCCTCTGCTCCAAAACAAAAACATAAATTTCTTCTCATTCATCCAATTTGATCACAACAAGAGTAAGGGAAAGGCAACACTCTCCATCCAACCAAGACATCTAATGAAAAGGATAATCCATCCTTCTTCATTAGCTCTCGAGCCCTAACCACAATGCAATAAGAAATGTATTTCAACTCATGGCAACAATGACTTCCACATCACAAAGAAATCTTTCAACATGCGCATTTAAAATTAAAAACATAGTCCAAAACAAAACAATAGTTTTACAACCACATGAAAATATCACACAAAACTCAGGCTTCACCATGCAATCCAAAGGAGCAAGAACTATGGGGGAATTTTTTTATGCTTCCGAATGGGAATTGGGTATCCACCTGTAACAAACCACCAATATAAAACATCTCCCATATATCCTTATGCCCCCACAATCTCTCTTTGTTCCCCCAAAATTTTATTATGGCCCCCACAAAGTAAGAAATGGACGATATTTTTTCCATGGTGGATCCCAATCCGAAACTCCTCCACAATAAATCGATACCACTAGCATTCCCTTATGCCCCCTCAGTGATTTTCCATAACCTTCTCCTACACCATTTCTAGGTAGTCTACCCAACCACCAAACACACAAAACATTCAATTCACACAAATATATACAGAAATAAATCATATATGAAGAGCTAAGCTCCTACCTCTTCATGGTAGATTTTGTTCCAATACAACAAGCTTTCAATGTCAAAATAAAGTCCAAAAATCAGCAATTCCTAAATTTAAATGCTCTCCAATCTCCTCCAAAATTAACAAGAGCTCCAAATAGCCAAAGAAAATTCACCCCAAGGAAGCATTCTAGAAGTTTAAGAACCCAAGAAACAAGCAAGGAGTTCCAATTTTATAGAAGAGGGAAGAGAAAAGGATGAGGTGGATCCATGTAGGATGCCACATCACACATCCTCAACTCTAAATAAAATTCAAATTCATTCCCCAAGCATAATAAATATGTGGGTGGAAATATGAAAAATTAATTACACACTCCAACCAAGCCCACACCCTATAAGGACTGCAAATTTAAAACATGAAGAGAGTGTAATTAGACCATGTAACTTGACTAATAAAAATGCATTAAAAAGGTCTAAAATCAACCCTCCAACCATATGTATGGTTGGTAAATAAAATTAAGAGGTATGGGACAAGTTTTACTTGTCCCACAAGCCTCCAAAATCAGCCTCCAAGGAAAAATTCGAATTTCCAAGGACATGGAGTGTTTCATACTCCAAAATATGACTTACACAACTCTTACCACATTTAATACAAGAGCCAACAACTTCTATAATTACTTTCTTATATCCCAAATTTTATTTATTTATTTATTTTAACAATATGATTACTCACATTAATTCTCCACAATTAAAAAAATAATGAAAGGGGTAAATGCATCACAAAATAAACACATGCAAACAATAAAAAAGTGACCACATTAATAAAATACACAAATCCCCTTGGTCACATTCAAAGGTAATCCCCATGGGAATCCCTAACAAAAAACAACACACACACACACAAAACATGTTGCCATGGTGACCTTGTTGAATTCATCTAGAATTCTAATGTGGTTGGTCTCCAATCCCCTAATGTTTGTTGTGATATTTTAACCTGCAAAACACAAATACCTTCTTCGGCCTCGTGGCCATATCAGAACATCCAACACAATATAAAAATAATCACAAAATCATCTATGCATATGAATCACAACGACATCAACGCAATCAACAATTTCACTTATAATTTATATCAACAACTATATCATCATCATATAATGTCCATTTTCTAGGTCTACTCACAATATCCAAAAATCATATGTTTGAACAACATTCATAATATATCCATGTCAAATAGTATATCATCATCCACATATGAAGTGTCTCTAATAATCATCATGCATCATAACTAAATCAAGATCAACAATAATCCATGGTCCAACATCTAACATCATACTAAATCAAAACTATAATAATGTCCATAATATAGTCAATAGTGTCATGGTCAGTATCAAAAGGTGTCAAAGGGAAGTGGGCACTACACTATTCCAATTCCCATACACACATATCATCCTTGAATCATCTGAAAACATTTAATTATATTTCTCATATATGTATTTGTACTAGTTTCTTATCGTTCATGAATCATTTTTCTCATCTAAATTTTGAATGAATTATTCTAGTCATGTAGAATGAATGTTTGAAGTTAACTATATCATTATATTCTACATGTTTATAACTATTACATACTTATTATTTTATATAAAATAATGGTATAAAATCTAATTCGGGTGTAAATAATGATAGCCATGATGTAGGGTTAAAATTTATCTATAGAGTTAAACACTCTAATTTGTATATTTTAATAATTTCTTCTAAGCATTTGAGTTTTATCTAATTTTACCCCATTGGACCCTTGTTAGGTGGTTTTTGTGATGTCTCGCACATATTTTTACGTGGTTGTTACAAATCTAGTAAATAATAACTCATTTATATCTTGCTAAATCATAGACATAATTTGCATCCACATTTTGATTTGATTTCAATAAATCTTTCTTTGGCTATATTGTGAAAGAATGGAATGCCTCTTGGTTTTGAATATTTTTATGGGAACCTATTTTCTAATAGATGGAAACTATCTTGAAAAGAAAAGAATGTCCTCTTCTTTATACATCCAAAATAGTTGTTCTTTCTGTAGAAACAATAATTTATGCATGAGTCGAGCTACTATTGTTTTCTTCCATTTTAGACTATTAAAACATATGCGAAAATTTTCCTAACCTTAACTAAACTTTGATACGAAATTAAAGGTTTGGAGGAGGTAGTGGAACCCTTATGAGGGTGCATTCTCAAAAACAAAATTAAACTAGCATATTCATAAGATATAAATAAAATTAGAAACAAAAAATCTCATAAACAAATTAACACTTCAATATAAATTTTAATGGCACTTCAAAACTTTTTTCATTACTTACAAAATACTTATAATGATGTTTTATTTATAGAGGCTCTAACAAATTCTATCATGGGATTCTGCAAGTCCCTACAATCATTAAAGCTCAAATTTTCAAAGACATTTTGATGGGATTTTATCTGACTACTAAATATTTTGTAAGAAGTGGTGATTATAGAAATTGTATATATTAAATTCCAAATCTCAAGAAAAAAAGATTTCCAATTTTCAAAGGTTCAGAATGTTAAATCAGGTTCGGTGCAAGAGAATAATCACATTTTCTTACACTTGCCTCTCTGGAGTCTCCAACAGAAATGTTTAAGATTATCGAAAATGGAAAACTGATATAATATAGATTAAAATAAAGTAATTAGTAAAAGTACAACCCTTGTCCATTCTACTAAATAAAGATGATTGAAATTAATCATATTTCATTCTAATATGGAATTGAAGTTAAGCATTTATTCTTTCCTGAATGGAAATTAAAATTATGGTGTCATTATTTCATATCTAGAAACACCACGCCGCACCGAGATGGCTAGGATTTCAAAAATCTATATCAAAGTGATCGCAACTTGAATCGCTCCATTCATCAAGTGATGATCATCCTCTTCTTTCTCGTTTATTCCCCCGTATAAATTTTTACTACTATCACACATTATTATATAACATAAATAATAAACCGTATGATTTGTTCTCTCGCATATAATATAGAAAAACTCACAATTGTATGATACACCTAAAAATTATGTTAGAATTTAATGCTAGAAATAATCTTCGAGCCGTATATTTTGAATCTCTTTTCTCTCCATTCAACCACCGTCGACAACAATTATTGTTGATTTTGAACGGCTAATTTGAAATCCCTATTTTAGAGGGAACTTTAATATATTTAAATTTTTTTATTTTTAGTCTCATTCATTCCAGAAATTACATAGCAAGGAAGGGAATTTTACAAAGAGCAGAGCAATAAGGAAGAAAATGAACAAAAATTAAAAGAGAAACAGTTCAATATTATGGAAAAAAAGAGTATCAACGCCCAAAAAAGAGAGCTAGCATCCTGACTATCTCAGAAGCAACTCACAACAACAATTGCAACAACAATATTAAGGGGATTTATAGTAGCTTGTAGCAACTACACATAGCCCGAAGCAACTATAAAATAGAGCCTCGCATTGAAAACCAAACTCGCTGCAACAACATATAAAGGATTGACAACAACTTGCACCAGCAAGCAAATGAAGTTTTAATCTTTTGTAAACCATTATTCGAGATAATATAAATAGTTTTTGTCCCTATCTCTATTGTTTTTTCCTAGTATTAATCTATTTTTGTCTTTTTGGAATCTATTTTTCCAACATGATTTGGTATCGAGCAAACAACTTAAGGCTCAACAGATTGTGGGTTTGAATTTTTAATTTTCTTGGTTGTTTCAATTATTGTGTTTAATGGCTTCTACTAGCAGCAATTTTTGGCAAGAGCCCCCATGTGGCTTTTAATACAAAAAGAGGTTGAACCAGAAAAAGAATGAAAAGAGTGGAACCTTGTTTTTAACTTGCAATGTACGTGAGTAAGGTGTTAGGAATTAATAATATCTAATGCAGAATAATTCCTTAGAATCGCAATAATAAGAAGTATGAATAGAATTACAGAAATAAAAAATACACAACACGAAGACAATATTTAACGTGGTTCATCCAATGTGGGCTACATCCACCAAGAACACTTGCTCAAATTTTATTACAAGCCAACAGTCTTCATAGTTATAATAATCAGATCTTGTTTGGAGTTGCGCTCAACAAACCCTCCCGAATTCACACTTGAATTTGCACACACTATTCACCTTCACAAAACACACTCATATAAATCCTATTGTATGTCCATCTATTTATAAGTACATCAATAGGTAGCCGAAGAGGTGGTTTTACAAAACAATGGGTACCGAAAAAACCATGGGCCCAAAAACAACCCATAACGGTTACCCATTACCCATGGGTTAATAAACCACCCATGAAAATTTTCTTTGGGGGCTTCACCCCGAACCCCCTTGACCCGCTCACTGGCGAGTGGGACCACCGTAAAAATATCCAAGTGTAACACATGGAAGGTGTACCAAACTCTAACATGAAAACATGCTCCATAAACATAACACAAGGTAGTAAGAATGTTTGGTAATTAGACAGTGCTTGTAGAAACAACATGTGTGGCAAAAAATAAATGTTTAATATTATGGATGAGTCAATCAAGATTGAATTCAAAATTTGAACAAATGATAAGGTTGTAGTCATTGGAAAATTTAGCATATCCATCTTAACCAAGAAATGAGACAAATGGCAGATCAATGATGTCTTTTATGTTTCGGATTGAATTAAATTTTCTTTGCATTGGGCATCTCTTGCAAAAATGATAAAAATTGAAGTTTAAGAATGAAGAGTGCATGTAATATATGAAATAAGAGGAAAAAATCAGAAGATTCTAGTAGTGACGATGACAAAAAACAAATGTTTCTATTGAGGATGCAAAGTGAATAAGCAGTAGCTTTCAAAGCAATAATCATTGATCAATGTACACTTTGGCATTTAAGATATGGGGATTTGAGCTATGGTTCATTTCATGTTCTTTACAAAAATAAAATGGTTAAAGGGTTATCTCTTATTCAATAACTAGAAAAATTATGTGAGGGGTGCATATTGGGAAAGCAACATAAAAATTCTTTTCCCTTAGGAAAATATTGGAGAGCAAGCCCACCTCATGAGCTGATACATTCATATTTGTGTGGACACATGAAGACTCCCTCCTTGTCAAGAAGTGAGTATCTTTTATATATAATTTCAATAGAATAGCATGGGTTTATTTTTCGAAGAAAAAAAAATCGAGACATTTGAAGTTTTCAAATAATTTATGGATTTAGTTAAGAATCATAGAGGGTATTAGATAAGGACCTTGGGAACTGATAGAGGGGAAGAATATATATAAAATGAATTTTAAAACTTTCGCAAATATCTCGTGATCAAGAAACAATTCATAACAAGGTATGCACCACACAAAATGGTGTAGCTAAAAGGAAAAATTGTACAATTCAAGAAATGGAAAGGAACATCACCTAAGTATGAGGATTTCCATATGAATATTGGGCTGAAGAAGTTGGGATAGAAGCCTATTTTTGAATATATGTCGTCTACAAAGAGTGTGAGAAATAAGATCCTTAAGAGGCATGGAGTGGAAGAAATCCAAGTTTTGAGAAATTGAGAGTTTTTGGGTATGTAGCATACACACACGTGCCAAAGTAAAGAAGAACAAAATGGGATAACATAGGAGAGAAATACATTTTAAAGAAGTTCATAATCACCAGGATGTTCAATTTTTGAGGAAGCATCTTGGGGAGCTACAGAAGAAGTGGAGCAGCCCTAAGCATAGAAAAATGTACCAAATATTGTTATTGATACAATAGATGGCAGCACAAACAATGCACCTTGTTGGGCACCCATTTCACAAAGGGGTGAATTTTCAAATGGTAGCATCCAAAAATCATATATGGAGTAGTGAATGAGGCATCTTCATCATCATCGATTCAAATTAGCGTCAAGGTTACATGAGGAGTGTGCAAGAGAATTATAAGCGGTCAAGGTATGATGACAATGAAGATGTAATGATTATTTTATCTTTATTTTCAAAAGCTGATGTAATTTACTTTGAAGAAGCAATTAAAGATTAAAAAATGGTGTGAAGCAATTGATGAAGAGATGTATGCTATTGAAAATAATCAAACATGGGAGTTAGTAGATATTCCTGAAGGAAATGAATTCATTGGATTCAAGTGGGTTTATAAAACCAAGACTACTCGTGAAAGGTAAGATTGAAAGACATAAGGAAATATTAGTTGTCAAAGGCTACAAACAAAATCCTAGACATAATTACAATGAGACATTTACTTCAGTATCAAGATTAGAGACTGTGAGAAAAATTATTGCTATAGTTTCTCATCACAAATGGAAGGTCCATCAAATGGATGTCAAATCAGCCTTCTTGAATGGAGTATTGGAAGAAGAAGTGTATGTGGGACAACCACCTGGTTATGAAATCCCAGGGCATGAAAGAAAGGTTTATAAGCTCAAGAAATCTTTGTATGGATTCAAACAAGCACCAAGAGCTTGGTATAGTAGGATTGATTCCTATTTGATCAATAATGGATTTAGCAAAAGAAGCAAGTGAGCCCACACTCTACATCAAAGAAAACAATGGTGAAATTTTAATTGTTGTTTTGTATGTAGATGACTTAATTTTTTTTGGAAATGTAAGCAAGGTAATTGATGAATTCAAATCAGGGATGAAGAAGGATTTTGAGATAATTTATTTTGCATTGTTGATTTATTTTCTTGGAATTTAAGTCAAGCAAGCACACCAAGACATTTTTGTGTCTCAAGAAAATTATGCAAAAGAAATTTTGTAAAGATTCAAAATGTTGGATAGAAAATAAACATCTACACTAGCTGAATTAAGTTTGAAATTGATTAAAGATGATTTCTGCAGCAATGTAGATCCTACAAGGTACAAAAGCATGGTAATAATTTTGATGTACTTAATCGCAAAAAGACCAAACATTATGTATGCAATTAGTTTGATTTCCAGGTTCATAGAAACACCAAAAGAGACACATTGGAAAGACGGAAAGCATATATTGAGGTATGTGAATGGAACAAGAAATGTTGGGATTTTATATGTTGTTGATAATGAATTTCAATTAATTGGGTATACAATCAATGATTGGGAAGGAATCCTAGATAATAGAAAGAGAACATATGGATATGCTTTTAATGTCGGTTCGGAGATATATCATGCGCTTTGAAGAAACATTTTGTGTTTTATTTATCTATTGTGGATGTAGAGTATATTTTAGAAAACTCAACCACTTCTCGATGCTATGGTTAAAAATAATCCTCTCAAACTTATAGGAAAAGCAACAAGGAGGGTGTGTTATTTTTGTGATAATATGTCTTCTATTGCATTATCAAAGAATCCAGTTTTCCATGGAAGAAGCAAGCATATTGCAATCAGATATCACTTCATTCATGAATTGGTTGAGAAAGGAGAAATTGAGCTAAAATTTTCAAGTCAGAGTAGCATCTAGCTAAATTTTTACTAAACCACTATAAAAGGAAAGGTTTGAGCATTTGGGAGAAAATTTTGTCATCATAGATGGACCGTGCATAGGCATCTGGAGAAATTAATTATTAATCTTTGTATGAATTTTGTTTGGCTTAAGATTAAGGGAGAGTGTCAGAATTTAATGCCTGCAAATAATCTTGAGCCCGTATATTTTTAATTTGTCTTTTTCCCTCCCTTCAACCACTATTTTTCATGAGTTATTGCTTATTTGAAACGACTGATTTGAAATCCTTGTTTTAGAGGGAACTTTATGTTTGCTCCGGTGGAGGATAAACTTTTGAAACACCACCAATAAAATAAATGAACTCTTTCACATTATGAATGGTAGATGCAAACATAAAACAATAACATAATATTCCACATTGATGCTCATTCATTCAAGAGAGAGCGGATAAATATAATAGAGGTGGAAGAAGACAATTATAAAATATAACAACTTCAAGCAATGAATAATGTAATACTAATTATTATGCTAACATTCCCCCTTATTACATTGTTCGTACAAATATACATTTCCTGATAATAGGATGTCCCCCTTAATGAGAACACTGCAAAGAGGGTCTTCACATGAGCATGTGCCTATATGGTCTCGAATCACATGGTTTTTCTAAGGTTGACCAGAAACCTAGAGGGATAGGAGCAATTTCTGACTATTCACCTTGGTGGTTTTACAGGCTTACCACGAACCAAGAGGATTTTACCTCGGTGGTTTTACAAGCATACCATGAACCCAAGAGGATGATACCTCGGTGGTTTTACAGGTTTACCACGAACCCAACTTCGAGTACCATGCACTGCTTTTAGTGCTTTTCTATTCCCCACGACACTTTTCAATTTAGGAGGTCCCAAATAGGAAACTATGCACCATCTGCACTTTATTGAACAACCAAACAACATAGGAAAACAACAAACAATATTGACAAATATTCCACATTCACTTCTAAGAATCATAGCAATCATGTTCTTAGTTGTAGCCACTGATGTCGATTGTCATTTAGCCAATCTTCAATAGCAAAGGAAACAAATCACTACCACTGGATGTTGCCCTTGACTAAGTCGTTTTCACCCATAATGTGAAATATGAATACTGAGAAAGAAACTGCATCAAGAAACATGCTATCGACTGGATCTCGCCACTTAGACCTTGTTGCACATGGTTCATGTTGCAAGTGAATATATTCACAAGCGAACCATATTCTTTTCAAAGCAAAACACTTAGAGGATCAATTCAAAATGAAGAACCATTGGAAAACAACTATGCTCCAGAGTAATCCATTTTTAGCATCCAATCACAAAACAACAAAACACAGAACAAAATAGAAACTGAAATAAACACAAACAAAAAATTGAGGAATTTTGTCCTCAATACCTTATTTGCCACAATATCTGTTAGTGGCCTCGTTGCTTGTGGCTTGCAAGAGGTCACTGGATTTCCTCCAGCCTCCATTTTCCTCCGTCCTCCTGAATGTGTTGCTACTTACAGCACTAGAGATGATGGGAAGACAATCTCATCAATAACTTCCTCACTCTCGTCAGAGTCTGGTGGATCTTCTATGTGAGAAAATTTAAGGCCAAATTGGGGCATCTTCTTAGAATAGGCAACTTTCAATGTTGCATATATGATTTGTGCAACAATTTCCTTATTACATACAATAAGTATATATTTGCTCGTGTCAATAGGATATGAAGGAATACTAATACTAATTACACAATATGTGAAATTTATGGTTAAGGCTGACAAGGATATTGAATGCTCTCTTTTCTCCTTTCTTTATAGGATTAGCATCTTTGGTCGACCTCTTTTGGCATTCATCTCTATTAAAACCGAGTTTTCTCAAAGCATGTGAACAAATCGCTCCACATTCCTCTTGATTCGTTGGGAGAAATGATCACCTCGGTGACATTCTACATTTAGATAATCCTTTCTTGTTTGTTATTGCCAAGATGGATATATCATCGGTATGAGATCTAACTCGAATTCACATCATTAATTTCTATCCAAACACCAAAATGTATAACTAAGTTCTCCAACTTGTTTCTTCTTTTCCTTCATGTGGTTGAGACATGGAAATAGGATATACAAATAAATAAATAAAACATAATTTACTGATGGGACATCGTTAAAACTTTCCTGGCATTGCAGACTCACGAGAAGAAGAAAAAAATTAGATTGCGGCTTTGTATCTCAGTATGTAACCAAAACGGTAACAAAAATCAAGCACCACACCACTACGCTAGTTTTTTGCTACACGAGATTGCCTCGATGCATTCACACTTCTCCACTGCAACCACCTCCCCCATTGCTCTGATACCAATATTTTCTCCAGGAGGAGGTTAAACTTTGCAAACACCAACCAATAAAACAAATGAACTCCTTCACATTTTGAACAACAGATGCAAACATAAAACGATAACATAATATTCCACACTGATGCTCATTCATCAAAGAGAGAGGGGATAAATACAATAGAGGTGGAAGAAGACAGTTATGAAATATAACCGCTTCAGCAACTGAATAATGTAATACTAATTATTATGCTAACACTTTAATATATTTGAAAAAGCTATTTTTTGTCTAATTCATTCAAGCGAATACGAAGCAGAGAAGAGGAATATTGCAGCAACACATAATAAGGAAGAAAATGAATAAAAATAAATAGAGCAATAACTCAAAGTATTCTTGAAAAACATAATAGCAACGCACAAAAATAGAGCAAAATCCTACAAAAGATCTTGCAAAGCAACTCACAACAGTCTACATCAACAACAAAACACACTCTGCGGTGAAAATAGAACCTACAAAGCAACAACATACATAGTTCTAACAACAACTTCTAGTAGAAAGGAAATAAATTTTTAATATTTTGTAAACCATTACTTGAGATAATATTGTAACGCCCACTAAAAATGCCCGTTTGAGACCCATGAACAACCTAGGTTTAGTTAGAAAATTATGGAATAAATTTTTACTTCAAAGTGAGACTACAAACAAGCCTCACAAGCAACAAGT
The DNA here is from genome assembly GCA_018340775.1 of Taxus wallichiana var. yunnanensis. Taxonomy (NCBI): domain Eukaryota; kingdom Viridiplantae; phylum Streptophyta; class Pinopsida; order Cupressales; family Taxaceae; genus Taxus; species Taxus wallichiana. The sequence goes on along the minus strand of CM031238.1, from coordinate 134,272,501 downwards.
TGACACAAGGAAGTACATCAAGGTCAATCATGTTAAGAAGATAAGGTTTTCCATTAGAAATACATAAAAATACCACATTACAATTAGTGGGTATAATTAACCAAGTATAGTTTAAATTTCCTTTAGGTGTAAATTCAATAATTAGATTAAATTAACACTAGGGTTAAATATTTCTTAATTACACTTAGAGGGCTATAGGGGCCAAAACAATAAAACAAGGCTCTCATTACAAGGGTTTAAGAAAACATTCCCTTGCCCCCTAAGGTGGCCCTAGAATGGTCAACTCATGCTTTTAGGAATAGACATTGAAAATAAGTAAGGTAATTTTCCTCTTACCCACTCACATAATGACCTAAAATATTCAAAATGAACTTTCTCATAATTCACGTTGGCGAGGTTGGGGAGGAAAGTTGGATTCTTGGTGCTTGGGGCAAAAAGATAACTTTACCCCCATGCACCCGCGAGTCCATGTAAGGTCTCCGTGCCTAAAAACAAAATTATACCCCGGGCCACAAGGGACATGTGGCACATTCTAAGCCAACATGGGGGAAGCAGGTTAGCAAGGACAAACATGCATTTTTGCCTTAAGGGTTAAAAAGGTGCAAGGGATTAAAACCCACCCATGCCTCTGCCGGTGCCTCACGATGCCATGTGTCGATGTTGATTAGATGTAGATCCGTGGGGAGATTTGGGAAAAGTAGACTTTTGAAGCGTAAAGCTTCAGAACACTCTATGCCTCCATCGTCACGCCATGGAGACACATGTCAACCAACCATTGGCCGTGGGTCCGCAGGCTTGCGCAGGAAATTTCGCCAAATTTTTCCAAATCCTCTTTTGATGTGCTAAGGTAAAAAAGGGATCCAAATCTTTTCCATCGTCTCTGTAAGCCATGTGTCAGTCAATGATTGGTTGCGGGGATGCGGGGCCACGGAGATAGTTTTTCTAATAGAAATTTTTGGAATTAGAAATTTTTTGTCAAGGAAAGAAGGTTTGGGCTAGCGGGGTGGTAGAGAACTTCATGATTTTTGTGCCCTTTGGGAAAAAAGTGAAAAAAGGTAGGTTTTAACCCGTGGCTCCACAAGCAGCTATTCTAACAATTTGAATTTGTGAGCTTAAATTATTTTGAGCCTGAAATGAAGTAAAATTAGAAGGCCATAACTTTTGATTGGGAACTCAGTTTTAGGAAAATGTGGACTTTTTGGAAATATCTCAAGGTTCTCTTTGCAAAGGAATCTTAAGATTTTAATTTTGATAAGTTTTAAAGGGTCAATTTTGAGAAAACGTTTTGTTGTCACTTAAAAGTGAACTGGTCATTTTAACTTATGAATTTTGTTCAAATTTTTCATTCTTTCTCCTTCAACATGTCAAACAGACATGGAGATCTGCATTTGGAAGAATGTGGGGTATAAAACAAAGGTCAATTTGTTCAATTGATTTGCATTTCAAAAATTACCAATGTTTACACAGTAGAATACCTGCAATTTTTTGAAACATTCTTTAAAAAATTATTCAAAGTGATTTACTTTAGTTTGGGGATGATTCTAATCTCATCAAGTCCAATTGAATATTTCATTTGTCTCCTATAGATTTTTATTGTTTTTTTTGACATTTGATAAAAAGGAATTTGCAAAGTATACAATGAAATAGAAATGAAGTTTGTACATTTCGAGAACAAAGATTAAACTATATTTTTTTCCATGCAATAAAACATTAAATTTATTCCATGCTATTTTTAAATAGTTTTATTTCCTTCAATCAAATGATAGAGACAAGAATGTAACTACTATTTTTTTCAAAATTAAACATTTCAAATAAGACAGAAAGGTAATATTTATTCATACGTGTTTCCTTTTCAATTTTACAAACAAATAGTTCCTATGGTATATTAAACATAAATTTCCAATGGAAATAATATCATATGAACAAGGAAAAACACTTTTATTAATACAAGGAAATCTCTTACAACTTCTTTCCAATTTATTTTCAAAATAGAACATACCAAATGCATATCTTTATTTTTTGTTCATAGAACCGAATACATGGTATATTCTTCCATAATCAAGTACAACTTTCATAGCTAAAACACAGTAGTCTTTCCAACACAATAATATACAAGATCATCCACTTCAAAGTGGGAAAAGGGTTACAATAAGAATAATGTCAACAAGGATTATCAAACTTGTCTTTTTCCTCTGCTCTCCGAACAACAACATGAATATCCTTCATTTTATTTATTTGATCATGACAAAAATGGGGAAATGCAATGCTCTCCACCCAACCAAGATATCCAATGAAAAGGAGAAGTTGTCCTTATTCATTGGTCACTGAAAGCCCCAACCATATTGCATTTAGAAATGCTTTTCAACACATGCAACAACAATCTCCCATAACACAAATACAAATTTCTCATTCAAAAACTTTCCAAAAGGAAACTCCATATTGCAAACACAGAAACAAAACAAAAAAAAAAACTCATGATTCATTATGCAAGCCAAAGGAGCAAGAAACTATGGGGGATGTTGTTTATGCCTCCCAAAGGGGAAATGGGTATCACCACCTAAGAACAAACCACCAAAATATATATCATTTCAAATCCTTGACATGCCCTTATGCCTCCCCCAAGGACCCCTTATTCCTCACAATTCTTTATGCCTCCCCAACCTCTTATGGCTCCCCATAATGAGTAAAGAAATGAAATTTATTTCTTTTTACAAGGTGGAACCCAAATCCCAATTCCCTCCACACTTATACCTCCCAAAAACACTTATGCCTCCCCACAAGAATACCCCATAGTCTTCTCCTACACCATCCCTATGAAGTATACCCAACCCACCTACAATAAAACAACGCATTCAAACATTCAACCATTCCTAAGTGCAAAAACAAGATAAGAGATCATCTCAAGAGCCAAGCTCCTACCTCTCCATAATGGAGCTCTATTCCAAGGTTCCAAAACAACAAGATTTCCAATGCAAAACACATTCCAATATCAACAATCTACAAGCATGCAGTAGTCTCCAATCTTCTCCAAAAGCAAGAGCTCAAAACAATAAAAGAATTCACCCCCAAATGAAGTATGCAAAAGTGAAGCAACCAAAAGAGTGTAACCCCAAAACAAGAAAATGAATTTGAATATATAGAAGGGGGAAGATAGAAGGATGAGGTGGATCTATGTAGGATGCCACATCACACATCCTCAACTCCAACTCACAAGTCAACTTCAATCTCCAAGGCACAATAAATAAGTAGGTGAATAAATGACAGTTTTACTTATACACTCAAATCAAGCGCACACCCCAAAGGATAGAAATTAAAAACATGTAAGAAAGTGCAATTACAACTTACAACTTGACTTACAAAAATGCATAAGGAAGGCTATATTTAGACTCTCCAACCATAGGTAATGTTGGTATGAAAATTTAAGAGGTATGGGACAAGTGTACAACTTTTCCCACAAGCCTCCAAAATCAGCCTCTAAGGAAAAATTTAGATTTTGAAAGAAGGTGGAGTGTTTCATACTCCAAAATTTACTTACACATCTCTTACACATCACTTACACATTACTTACACTTATCTCACAACATTAATAAAATATCCAACAACTCCAATAATTACTTTCTTATGTCTCAATTTGATTAATTAATTTTTACCAATATGATTACTCATATTACTTTACCACAATTTATTTAAATAAAAGGGGAACACATCACTTATAAAACACATACATACTAAAAAAGGGAACCAAATAAATAAATACACAACCCTTGGTCACATTTAAAGGTGATCCCCCATGGGAATCCCTAACAACAATCAAACACACACACACGAACAATACAAGTTGCCATGGTGACCTTGTTGAATTCATCTAGAATTCTAATGTGGTTGGTCTCCAATCCCCGATGTTTGTTGTGATATTTTAACCTACAAAAGATAATACCTCATTCATTCTCATGGCCATATCTAAACATCCCAAGAATATAAATATAATTTCAAAATCATTATTTATATATATATATATATATAAATCACAACAACATCCAGAAAATCAACAATATATTACTGATATTTTCATTAACAACTATATCATCATCAATTTTAAATTAATTTGCTTGGTCTCCTCAATATATCCAAATATCACATTTCCTAACAACATCCATAAATATATATAACCATTTCCTAACGCATGTAAAGTTCTATATAAAATGTCTCTAGTAATCATCATGCATCATATATGAATCAGAGTCAACAATAATCCATAATCTGACATCTAACACCATACTAAATCAAAACTATAATAATGTCCATAATATAGTCAACAGTATCATGATCAATATCAAAAGTGTCAAAGGGAAGTGGGCACTACATCCCCCTCCCCTTAGACTCGACTTCCTCCTGGAAGTCACTAGAAAGAGAGATAGGAACAAATGCAATAGAAAAGGATCACTCTCATTATGGGATTGCTTGCTTCAAACAAGTGTGGGTCCACAGAACCCAAGTTTGGTCCAATGCAATTCAGCAAGAAGAAGGGAGATTGTAAGGGATGAGTTCTAAACTTTTTGCATGCAAGGCTACGAATATTTAAATCTAGAGAGTAACTTTACACTATCAACCAAGATACAAAACATAATAATATAACATCAAGAGTTCAAAAGAAATTTAATAGTAACCACCAAGTAGAGCAATAATAAGGAGAATTCTATGAGTTTTGGAAAGACAGCATAGTTTCCCAAGGAATACAACATACTATAGTAAAAAAATCAGAGTTTCCACTAAGGTTAAATTATCCTTTCATAGTTCGTTGTTTAGACAAGGCTAGCAAAATCAACCATGGCCAAAAATATTTATGAGTCACATGTCTACTCAAGGTCCCACAATTTGAGATCACACAAGATGAGGTTTATCAACAAGGAAGGACACCTAAATCAGCAAAACATTTACAATTGAGGAAAATATTTATGGAAAGAACTTATATAACTCGACGGGCAGTAAAATTTTCATGGTAATACTAAGAAAATTCATGACCACAAGGTTTCTTATAGTCTCGATTTTTTTACACTTTTGTTTTAAGAATGGAATACACCACACCAACAAAATCTAGAGATTCCAACCATTTAGCAAAAAGAATATATATATACCCTAGCAACTAAGATATTAATACAAGAAGTACCATTCACAATAACACAAAGGGATTCATTTATCTTACTTCTTGCTCAAGCTCGGGATAACCATAAAGAGATCACAAGAAACACCAAGGAGAACTCAAGATAGCTAGGAGAAGAACAAGTAAAAAGGAGTTCCAACTACAATCTATGGTGCATCGTGACAAAAGCGAATAACATCATCTTTCACTTTCCATCCTAACGGCAAAGGGGCAGTAATAACAAGGTGACACAAGAAAATATGAAGAAAAGAAGACTTCCCAAATTTTTTTATATCGTTCACGTATGTTGCCTTAAAATTACAATAACTTAGGTCTCCAAGGACAAAACAACACGCAAGGAGGTTGCTTCTTAAACAAGAGATAAGTCTCAATCCAAAAAGACCACAACTCACACTCATCGAGCTACGGAATGATAAGGGTATGATGACCCAAAACTCCCACAAAGAAAGGAACATACATCTATGAACAAGAAGGTACTTGAGCAACTGGAACACATTATTAATTTTTCAAGAATTAGGAAACAAACAACCAACATGGATCGCAACAATATTTTGAGATTTTTCCACTAATTACAAGTATCATAAAACATTCCTAGTGGGTTTCTACAAGTTCTCAAAAGAAGTTACAAGGAAGACCCATTAAGGAAGCATAATTACTTTTACTGATCTACTAGGGTTTAACAATGTTTGTTGTTTTGGCAAAAACATTTTACTCACATGATAAGACAAGGAAAGTTTTCAAATCTACACCCATATTACCACAGGATACCACCAACCAAGCAATCAAAATGAAAAGGAAAGATTTTAACTATAAGAAAACATACTCACTAGAAAACATAAAATGTAAGAAGCCAAACAACTATCTATTCAACATGGATTTACGATCAAGAGTTACAGTTTAGCAAGAAGAATCACATTATAAAATACCACCGAGATTAAATCATCAAGGTCTAATTACACTAACATCACCAATGGCATGGTCCAAAAGACTCAAAGCATCCATAAGTGTCTCCACGTAATTCAAAATTAATAGGTCATAGAGTGTGTTATTCATAGTAACTTACAAAAGTTAAGGAAAGGGTAGACTTATTTATAGGTCGAAAGGGGAAAAAAACACACTTAATTTACACACAATACTCGAATGGGATTATTTCTAACCATAATTACCAAGATGCATACTATCCCTCAAGTCACTTCTTTATATAAGTAAATAAGGAAATCCTAATAAAACTTAGCATGCCATCGAAGAAAAGCCACTACCAAACAAACACTTTTCCACTAACATCCAAAACCAACCAAAAGCAATACAATCCTAACATAATTCATCAACCCATAATTAAACACTTCTACTCGGAAGAGGTTCAAGCTCTTACTGGATTGTAAGACAATCACCATCAATGCTAACAGACTACCAACTAGAACACACAACACAATGAATTCTCTATTTGGCAACTTTGTCGAGTAAAGAAAGATTCACTCCAAGATCCTACGCACATTAAGATTCCTTGCATCCAAAACCAAGGTATAACTTTAAGCACCTACGAAGACATTCAAGACACCAAGGCTATACTCCTATATGAAGAATTGTCACAATACAAACAAATAGAACCACTCATCGTTAAGCAAGAAGGAATCACATAATGTTTAGCTAAGTAGCCAACAATATCAATGAGCTCCGAGTCACCAATCATAATAAATTCTAAGAAATATCGACAATCAAGGAAAGTGGCTAACTAGCCGCATTGCAAAGTCTAAAAATTCTTACAAAAATAACTATAAATAAAAATATCCTCGAGCTTCTCAATCCAATCATAAAATAAGATTTTCTCCTTAATAAGATGACATAAGTTTACAAATGTAAAATATAAAAAGATTAACACCACATTCACTCCATAACCCTTCATGGCTGCCAATAGGGGTAGTTGATAGAAGGAGTCAATGAATTATTTATTCAACGTATTCATTTCAATGTGTAAAACAAAAGAGAAGAGCCCCAAATATAAAGGTGCAGGAGGAAGGAAGATAGTTATATCGTCCATCAATAAACAATGTATTAAACTAAACTAATGCTAACATTCCCTCCTTAATACATTGTTTCTATATATGTACCCCAAAAAAAAGCAAACTTCACCTTGCCAAGAGGCTTGGTGAGAATATCTACAACCTAAAAATCGGTAGAGGGATCCTGGAGCTGAATTTGGTGGTTCAAGACCTATTCACAAATGTAGTGACATTCGACCTCAATATGCTTTGTTTGTTCATGAAAAATAGAATTCTTCACAAGCTTCAACACACCTTGATTGTCACAACGAATGATGGGAGGTTTCTCTTCAGAATCCCTATATCCTGCAAGAATACGACATAAGAACATCTCTTCGCACATAGCTCCTCGTGTAATGCAGTATTCATCCTCAGTGGATGAGATAGAAACAAAAATTTGCTTCTTGTTAATCCATGAGATAGGTCCAGATATGAGATGAAAAAAATACCCCGAAGTAGATTTCTGTCATCAACGAATCCTGCATAGTCCGAGTCTGTATATCCCTATAAGAAGAACTGAGTGTTCTTTTGATACTCTAGACCAAAGTCAACTATACCTTAGATGTATCTCAACACATGCTTTGCTGCTATCTAATGAAATGTCTTCGCTCCTCGCATAAATTTGGCGAGATAGCTCACTGCTGAAAGAAAAGATCGGGCTGGTATAAGTCAAGTAAATGAGACTCCCACAAGCTACCTATAGTGAGTTCCATCTACCCGTGGTGATTTACGGAATCAAGATAATTGCAAACCTTTTTCCATAGGTGTGGATATTGGTTTACAATCGACATTCCATACTTCTCTAGGAGAGTGTTGGCATATTTCATCCGGGAGACGAAGATATGATTCTTCTTTTTGCCATATCTCCAAGCTAAGACAAAGTAGTGAAGTAGCCTCAAATCAGTCATGTCGAAGGATTTCTTCAAATCATTCTTTACATCATCCATAAGATTGTTAGAAATTCCTATGATCACAAGATCATCTACGTACAAAACCAGAATAACAATCTCTGTTCCTACCTTCTTGATATACAAATTTGTATCTAAGGGGCTACAAGTGAATCCATGCTACAATAGGTGATCATCAATTTTTATATACCATGCCCTAGGTGCTTGTTTGTGTCCATAAAGTGACTTTATCAGACAACATACCTTGTGTGGTTGATGCTCGTCTAAAAACCCTTCAGGTTGGGCCGTGTATACTTCTTCTTTGAGATCACCATTTAGAAAAGCCTCTTGACATCCATCTGCTGAAGTTTCCATACATTTATGCTCCCAGTGCACAAACAACTCTAATGGTTTTGATCTTTGTAGTGGGTGCAAAGGTCTCATCATATTCAATTCCTTCTTGTTGAGCATAACCCTTTGCAACAAGTCGTGCTTTGTGTTTTTTGATTGAACCATCTGCCTTATATTTTGTTTTGAAAATCCATTTACTGCCAATGGATTTATTACCGGAGGTAGATCGACAAGTTCCCACATCTCGATTCTAAAGTAGGAATCATATTCATCATTCATAGCCTTTTTCCACTGTGGTTGGTCTAATACCTCATGAATAGTATCAAGTTTGGTACTATCAACAACTAAACTCATGAGTGCAAAATTTACCTCATGTCTAGCTTGACTTCGTGTTCAATCCCGTAGAAGCACGGAAGTGAGTTCGGTGTGCATCCCCAATAGTATTCTTGACCCATTTCACACATTGGTGTTGCTGGCTGATGTGAAGATGTGTTTTCTAGTGTGCCTAGAACAACAAATAAGTCTCCACTCAACTCTTATTTTCTCGAGAAGAATCATCTTGCCCATCATCTTGATGCGTGAGAAATCTATGTGACAAGGTCGATCTTGGATCTCCATTGTGTGGTAGGGAGTTAAAGGATGACTCATCACACACCACATCTCAACTTTTGTAGATTTTCTTTGTCTCAAGATCCATGAGACGATATTCCTTTGATGTAGTACTATACCACAAGAAAATACATGGCAAAGTGTCGTTGGATCGATCTTCTTCATTTTCTCATATGGAATATGCATATATGTAGTACAACCAAAAACTCTCAAATGATAGATAAAAGGTTTACGACCTATCCATACCTCTTCTAGTGTCCTATTCTGCAAGATCTTCACGGGTTCTTGGTTGAGTAGACACACCGATGTCCTGGACTACTTCAGCCTAAAACCGATCCTCCAACTTGGCGGTGGAGAGCATATAACGAGCCATCTCGATGATAGTCTTGTTGTTTCACTCGAAATCCCATTCTCGTTGGGGCGTGTATGGTGTAGTCGGATGTTATTGAATGCCATGCTACTTTAGGTATACTAAGAACTTCTTCGATAGAAATTTCCCCCTCGATCTAAGTAGAGGAGAAGGAGACACTTCCAAGACTACTTGGTGGCTTCTTTGGTAAAAGGTTTGGAAATTGTCAAACGCCTCACTCTTCTTCCAGAGGGAAATATACCCACATTTTCCGTGAGTAATCATCAATGATGAGCTAGAAGTATTCAAAACCTTGGAAGCTAGCTGGTAGGGGTCCGCATAGATCAGTGTGTACAACCTAAAGATGCTCCATAGAATGATAAGAGATTTGTTTTAACGGACCTCGTTTTGTTTGCCCTTGCAAGACATCTCGAGAAAATAGGTAAGGAACGGGAGAGTGAAAGAAGCCCTCTTACCATTTCCTTAGCCCTGAGCTGATGCAGAGCCTTGACAGAAAGATGACCATATCAAAAGTTCCATAGTAAAGTGGACTTCGCTATTGAAGTAGAGAGATAAATTTTAGATGAAGTGACCGCATCTAGTGCAAATAGATGACCCTTCATAAATGCTTGAGCAATAACTAAGTCTCCCTGGGAAATGATGCAGGACTTGACCCCTTTCTGAACAAATAATTCAACCCACATTCGATGATTAAGAAGTTGACTCACAGACAAGAGATTTGAGGTCAAACCTAGAACATATAGCACCTTCGTGAGTGTACATCTTTGTGTCCCAAGAGGAATGATGACATCACCAATCCCCGCCGCAATATACTCTTGATTATCTGCGATGGTGATCTAATCTCCAGTGGGCCGGTCACTTAGGGTATGGAACAACTTCTTATTGCTAGTCATGTGTTTGTTGGCACCGAATCAATCAACCAAAAACTTTTCGACGGTTGTAAAGTCTGCGAGACTAGGACAATGTCTGAATGAGTTGTGTCTAGAACCTATTTATCGGAGGAGGCATCCTGCTGAGCAGCAATATGACCCTTCTTCCTTTGATTACGAGCATGCCATTAGGATTTATTGGAATATCCTTGGCCAAAAGTGCTCTCTTAACCATAGTTGCCATGTTTGTGACCATTGTAATAACAGTTCACAGTCGTGTGCATATTCGTGGAGCAAATGTGGTACCATCGATCTGCCTTGTTGTTTTACTACTTCTCGGGTGGGTGGTGGCCGAGAAGGTTGTTGTTGTGGATGCTACTTCTGATTCTAGAGGGTTGACTACCGTTTTCGAGGCTTGTTGTTATGCTTTTTCCTTGTGATGAGATCCTTGTCTTTGAATGCTTCTTGAACATTCTAAATGGCTTCTTCCTACTAGAGATAATTCACCAGTTTGAAAAAACTCACCTCCTATTGAGTGATGGTCAACATGGTGATTAGTGTCTAAAACTAGGAAGGAAGAGTTTGCAAGGTGAGCGGGACTAGCAACTTATAGTCCATCGGTTCACCGAGAGCAGAAAGTTCTTTGCGTAACTCAGCCACAAGCCACAAAAAGGCTTCGACTAATTCGCCTTCATGCGTACTCATTCTGTGAAGCTTTGTCTAAAGATGTAGCATCGTCGTCAGATTCTTGGCTTCATAGACGACACATAAAATGGCCTATGCCATAGAGGAAGTGGTTACTTCCTGAATGCGAGGTTGAACCTCATCAGAAAGGCTCAGAGTGATAGGTATTAATGCTTTTCCATCGGCCTTTTCATACTTAGCCAACTGATCAGTGTCCATGGGAGGGGTGTTCATGCTTAAACGATCCCCCAAAGATCTTCAAATTGAAGAATAGTCCGCATCTTGGTTTTCCATGAGGTGAAATTTGGCCCTTTCAAGTGTTGGGCATTGGATAGCAATACTTTTGGAGTAAACATTGTTGGGTGTTGCACACTACACTTGTCGCTTTAGGATTCTGATCAACGTAGGATTATTCTCTACTTTAGATATGTAGCCAAATGCTAGACAAAACCTGGTGCAATGCACACCACATCCACACGTTCCAATGCCAACAATCAACAAGTCTTCAAATCACCACGCAATTCTTCTTTCATGAAAAAGAAATACTACCATGTTTTTGCTTTCAGGAAAAATACAAAGAATAACTTTTTCTTTGCTTCCAATGTAGCAACAGATCGCTGCACACTAACATCCACTTCTCCAAAGACATGTCCAGTCAACTTTCCATGTAGAAATGGAGTTGTGATTTCTCCTTCAGGTAGGTCTCCTATACACAGGTCGTCAATCACTAGATAAAATTCCACACAGTGTCTCTAGCAAGGTCCAAGCACATATAAAGAAATCAAAACACAGATCATCTATCACGAGAAGACCATGTTTTCCAAATGCAGAATAGGACTAACAGTCAGGTCATAGAAATGATAGAGCAGGTCGTTGCCAAGATGGAAACTCCACACAAGCAACAAAAATAGATCTCCACGCAAAACCAAAGAACTGATCTCTAAATTTCCATGCCAAAGATACACTGAAGCTCGATACCAATGATAGTAGGAGACAATGAATTATTTATTCAATGTATTCAATTCAATGTGTAAAACAAAAGAGCAGAGCCCCAAATATAAAGGTTGCGGGAGGAAGGAGGATAGTTATAACTGTCCATCAACAAACAATGTATTAAACTAAACTAATGCTAAAATTATTTTGCCTCGAGGTCAATTCTAAGGACACATATGGAAGATTGGGTGATAAACGACACCCGCATTTAATGTCCACTCTCTCATATGGGTGACAAAATGAAAACTTCGACAACTGAGACCATCTTTCCTAACCAATGAAGGAAGGAAGCTCTAAACAACTTATAATTAACTCTTCCCGAAACTAGAACACAACCACTATTTTCCAACCACAAGAATCACACCATACAATTTATCATTCCAAAAATCCAATAAGGAGGTATCTCAAAAGTTCTTAACTCATCATATAATTAGATCAAGATTAAGGACTTGTAAAACACATATTTTCAAAGGGGAACTAAGTTTCCACTACACTATAAGTTCAGAAAAATCTATTTAATTTGACATTCTTAGTTTCCTGTGTTTATACAAAATGCCGCTAAGTAAATGCAACAATTCAAACAACTTATTATTTTATTATTATTTTAATTTTGGTAGTTCAAATGAACAGAGCAATGTAATATTTTTCATACATATTTCTTGTTCAATCTTGAAACAAGGTTGTTTTCTAGATTTAAAAGTGTGCTAGGTTTAGGGTTCATGTCTCAAGTTTTATAGTGTGCCCAAGGGTCAAGATTTGAACCCATGGCTCGATACAAGTGTAACTCCCACTTGAGACCCATGAACAACCTAGGTTTAGTTAGAAAATTATGGAATAATTTTTTTGTTCAAGGTGAGACTACAAACAAGCCTCGAAGCAACAGTCGACCCAAGGAAGTACATCAAGGTCAATCATGTTAAGAAGATAAGGTTTTCCATTGGAAAAACATATAAAATACCACATTACAATTAGTGGGTATAATTAACCAAGTATAGTTTAAATTTCCTTTAGGTGTTAATTTAATAATCATATTAAATTAACACTAGGGTTAAATATTTCTTAATTACACTTAGAGGGCTACAGGGGCCAAAACAATAAAACAAGGCTCTCATTACAAGGGGTTAGGAAAAACATTCCCTTTCCCATAAGGTGGCCCCACAATAGTCAACTCGTGCTTTTAGGAATACACATTGAAAATAAGTAAGGTAATTTTCCTCTTACCCACTCACATATTGACCTAAAAGATTCAAACTAATTTTTCTCATATTTCCCACACTCAAAAACTCCTAAACACCATTCCATTAGATAGGAAATTTATTCCCCTTTCCAGAGATATAAGGAATTCTTTCTAACTCCCTATAAAACTCAAGTTATGGGCCGGCGGGCCTTGGGAGGAAAAGTTTCTCCCCTAGGCCGGCAGCCCGCCTTTGGGAAAAGTTTTCTCCCAAGGCCCGCCATCCCATAACTTGAGTTTTATAGGGATTTAGAAGGACTTCCTTATATCTATGGAAATGCGAAGAAATTTCCTATCTAATGGAATGGTGTTTAGGAGTTGTTGAGTGTGGGAAATATGAGAAAAATCAGTTTGAATCTTATAGATCAGTATGTGAGTGGGTAAGAGGAAAATTACTTTACTTATTTTCAATGTGTATTCCTAAAAGCATGAGTTGACCATTTTGGGGCCACCTTATGGGGCAAGCGAATGTTTTTCCTAACCCCTTGTAATGAGAGCTTTGTTTTATTGTTTTGGCCCCTATAGCCTCTAAGTGTAATTAAGAAATATTTAACCCTAGTATTAATTTAATCGATTATTGAATTTACACCTAAAGGAAATTTAAACTATACTTGGTTAATTATAACCACTAATTGTAATGTGGTCTTTTATATGTTTTTCTAATGGAAAACCTTATTTTTTAACATGATTGACCTTGATGTACTTCCTTGTGTCAACTATTGCTTCGAGGCTTGTTTGTAGTCTCACCTTGAACAAAAAAAATTATTCCATAATTTTCTAACTAAACCTAGGTTGTTCATAGGTCTCAAGTGGAAGTTTTTAGTGGGCGTTACAAATATAAATAGTTTTTATGCCTATCTCTATTGTTCTTTCGCTCTCTTACTCTGTTTTTGTCTTTTTGAAATCTATTTTTCCAACAATTTTTGAATTGAATACTTATCTAATAAAGATCCTAAGCATTAGGGCTGCATTCAACGTGTATTACTATATAGAAAAGATCATACGCGTTAAGAACACAAAATTTGTAGCATATACAAATTTTGAAACAACAAATGTTACCTGATGTTTGGAATTGACAATCTTTTCTATCACAAGAATTCCAAACCAGGTTGAAAGTAGTTGCAGGTAAATCAAATTTATCAGGATTCGGCGTACTAACTTCTTTTAAATTATTGCTTTGAAGTGAAGTTGTTTTGGTGGTTTCGATCGCAGTAGAATATAACATCATTCCAACAGGTTGGCTCCTTGGATTTTGCACGATTTTCATTGTCTGCCTGTTGGATATTTTAGGTCTCATGCAGACAGTGGGTCCGTTTACGTTGAATGGCCTTGAATTTATTTTACATGTTTTAGGGATGGAGATAGAAATCTCAGATATTGAAGATGATGTTCGCACATTCCTTCGTAGGATTTTGACGACATTGGTTACAAGCATTCCCATGAATTCGTGCGAGGGCTTTAATTGACTTCTTTGCATGCAGAATTACTATTGCTGATCACCACACTGAACTTGTTGGATGGAGACAAACTTATGATGCTCAGATTGTTCGTTACCAGCTGCAATGGAGGCTTTGTTTTGGCTAGTGCATATGGGTTCTCCTTCACTTGATCTGAGCTCATATTAGAATAATCAAAATTATCCCTTCCACAGACTCTGGAGGGAATGATTGGAAACAAATATGCATCCATTATATTCAATGGATGCATGTTTTCTCGTCTTTCAAATTGAGGTGATCATATAAGCCAAGATCAGCATTATTATGGGTGAGTTTGGTACACAGCATTTCATCATCTTCAAAAAAACTTACTCAATGATCATTATCTACACCATCTACAATAGAGAAGTAGATTCGCATTGCACTGCGCTGAACGTATAATATTTCAGTCACCTCGTGCCACACAATGAATAACAATTAAGTCGCTTCATGCTGGTCATGTATAATTAATGTTGCAAGTTAATTATATAATAATAGTTTACATGTTTCTAACCCTAACATCCTTCTTAGTTATACAATAAAAATCTAAATCTAATTAGGTGTAAATAATGATAGCTATGATATAGAGTTAAAAATTGATCGATAGAGTTAAACACTCTCATTTGTAGATTTTAATAATTTCTTCTAAAAATTTGAGTTTTATGTACTCTTACCTCATTGGACCCTTGTTAGTTGGTTTCTAAGGTGTCTCATGCCTATTTTCACTTGTTAGTTGCAACTCTAGTAATAATTGACTCATTTATCGCTTGTTAAATCATAGATAATTTTTACATTCACTTTTTAGTCGAGAAAATCGTATTTTGGCTATGATGTGAGGTCATGGAACGCCCCTTGGGTTTGAAGTTTGATGTGAATCTATTTTCTAATAGATCATGACAAAGATCTTGATAACAAAAACAATGTCCTCTTATTTATGCACCAAAAAAAAGTAGTTCTTTCCTATAGAACCAATAATTTAAGGGTGAGTTGAACTTGTTTTCTTCCATATTAGACTATTAAAATATACACTAAAATTTTCTTAACCTTAGTTGAACTTTGATATGAAAGTAAAGGGTTAAGGAGTTAGTAGAACCCTTTTGAAGGTGCGTTCTCAGCAAATAAAATTAAACAAGCATATTCATAACATATACATGAAATTAAAAACACACAATCTCATAAACAAATTAACACATCAATAGAAATTTTGAAAGCACTTCAGAACTTTTTTCATTACCTACAAAATAATTATAATAATGTTTTATTTATAAAGACTAACAAAATTTGAGGGGATTTGAATTGACTACAAAATATTTTGTAAGAAGTGGCGTTTATTGAAACCGAACATATTAAATTCCATATCTCAAGGGAAAAAGGTATCGAATTTTCAAGGGCTGCACCTATTTAATCAGATTAAGTGGGAGAGATTAATCACATTTTCTTGGACTAGCCTCTCCAACGGGAATGTTTAAGCTTATCCAAAATAGAAAATTGATGTATTATAGATTAAAATAGAGCGATTAGTAAAAGTACAACGCTTGTTCAGTTCTAATAAATAACGGTGATTGAAATTAAACTTATTTCATTCTGATCCGGAATTGAAATTAAGCTTTTATCCTTTCCTGAACAGCAATTAAAATTATGGTAGCTTTCGAAAATCTATATCAAAGAGATCGCAACTTGAATCGCTCCATTCATCAAGTGATGACCGTCCTCTTCTTTTCTCCTTTTTCCCTTGCTTAAATTGCTGCTGCCTTCAACAGAGACCGGAGAGCCGAACGCATTATGGTCTGCCTTAAATGATAAACTGTATGATCTTTTCTCTGCATATAATATACAAAAATTCACAATCTTATAAAACGCCTTCAAATTTCTAGTTTGAATACCTATCTAATATAGATCCTAAGTGTTAGGGATGCATTCAAGTTGTATTACTATACAGAATACCAATTTAGTAAAGATCCTACGCGTTAGGGCTGCAGTGAAAAGGTTTTACTATATGGGTAAGAACAAGCAATTTGTAGCATATACAAATTTTGAAACAGTAAATGTTACCTGATGTTTGGAATTGACACTCTTTTCTGTCACAAGAATTCCAAAACGCATTGAAAGTAGCTGCAGATAAATCCAATTTATCAGAATTCGGCTTACTAGCTTCTTTCAGATTATTGCTTAGAAGTGAAGCTTTTTTGGTGGTTTTGGCCGCACTAGTTATGGAATACATATCAGCATTACAACAGGCACGCTCCTGGGATTTTGCATGATTTTCATTGCCTGGCTTCTGGATATTTTGGGTCTCTTGTAAACAGCCGCTACGTTTATGTTGAATGGCCTTGAGTTTACTCTCTATGTTATCAGGGATGGAGATAGAAATCTCAGATGTTGAAGAAGATGTTCGCATATTCCTTTGAAGGCCTTTGACGAGATTGCTTAAAAGCAATCGCATGAATTTGGTTCGAGGGCTTTCACTGACTTCTCTGCATGCAGAATTAGTGCTGCTGATCATCGCACTGGACTTGCTGCATGGAGACAAACTTATGCGTCTCAGATTGGTCGTGACCAGCTGCAATGGAGGCTGTGCTTTGTCTAGTACATGCACAACCTTATATGCGTTCTCTTTCACTTGATCTGAGCTCATATGAGAAGAATCAAAAACATCACTTCCACAGACACCGGAGGGAGAGCTTGTAAACAAATCTTCATCCATTGAATCGATCGGCGTTTTCTCCTCTTTCAAATTGAGGTGATCAGATAAGGCAAGATCAGCACCATTATGGGTGACTTTCATACACAGCCTTTCATCATCTTCAGAAAAACTTACTGGATGATCATTATCTAGACCATCTGGCTTAGATAAGCAGATTCCCATTGCACTGCGCTGAACGTATAATAATTCAATCGCCTTGTGCATGAAAATGCAGTGCTACATTCGATGCGGTCAATCAGTTTTTAAAAGATGATTCCATTTCATGGTGGCTACATGCTAAGAATGGGAGAAAGAAGAACGAAAACGACGTAGCATAAGAAGTACGAAGAAATAAACACCTAGCATTTGGCATCCCTATGGAGATCGTACACTCCAAATCAATAGAATATATATATTATGAGAACGTTTGTCTTGGGGACCACAAATTAGAATAGGGGTATTCTAACGCAAGAAAGTCGAGAGGCACTTCAGCTTTTAAAAAGGATAGATTTTCTAGAATCTACAATTAGGTTTTTTTTTCGAAAAAAAAATGCAAGTTATATTATAACATACAATACGGGCAAAAAAGAAAAACTCTTTAGGTCATGCATATAATAGGCATGTCCTTTCTTACATATGCTCTTTAGGTTATAAATCTTATTCCACTTAGGCAATCTCTCAAATTTGTTTTTCTTTATGTAGTTGTGAGTGAGAAAGAGAGAGTTATATCCAACCAGATATTTTACATAGTGAGTCAAGGACACTCAATATCTCATGTGAGCTAATGTATGATTTTCATAAGGTAAAGGTAAAAAATCCAATTGATTGTGAGAATGACATTAGTGTTTGTAGTATTGATGGTCACGTCCCCTAACAAGTGAAGTATGATAGAGGGAATCATCCTTATAACAATACAAGGGACATTGTATCAATATCAAAACAAAGTACAAAGGATCTCCACATTCAACAAAACTTCCTGAACACACATCTTATTTTGAACCATTATATCAAAAATGATAGAATGTGTTAAAGAAGACAACAAATAATCATAAATGTGGTTGAACATATATGTTACTTCTATCCATTCACCCATAAAAATAATCTCAATATAAAAAGATATGGTATTCTTTGTAATCTTACACAAAGCATCAAAATTATTTCTAATAAACTAACCTTGCAAATTGAGGGATCAGCTTTGAAGTGTTTGAATAAAGAACTAACCTATGTCCAACCATTTTGATCTCATTAATCATACTAGAAAATAGGAGTGATGTTTATAGTTTTTGCATAAGTCTCCCACTTGCCAAAAAAATTATTAGTATATAAACAATAAAAGCTTAATAATTTCTTTCTAAATGGTTTCAAATTTATAGTTTCAAATAATGTATTTTTAAATAGTTTTAAATTGATAATTTAAACTAAAGACAAAAAAATTGAGGGTTTTGTATATGATTAAATATAAATGTTATGAAATTATGTTGAGAGAGATTTATTGATGATGAAGATTGGGGTTTGTATCTGAAAAATATATCTCAACTTTTTATTTTCACTCCTTACACCAATATGGAGTGTTAACTAACGCCAATTTTATGCAACATATAAAAAGAAGTCAATCAATTGAAACTTATATGCTTAAAATCCCTTGTATTAATGTTAATTTGTTACTACAAATTAGGCCAAGGCATGCCATTTTCGGAGGTTTCATTATAGAAATCAATAACAATGTTAATTTCCCTTATAAAAACCTTATAGTCTTTATCGAAAGAGCTTTCATAAAGTGTTAAAAATCATATTTTTGAACACATCCAACAATTAGATAAAATGAATATTAATTGAAAGATTTCATGTAAAATTGTTTTTATAGAGTCATGATAATGTGTCTATCTTTAAAAAAATAGAACAAGCAATTAAAATCGAATAAAAACATTAAAATTTACCTTATAGTAAAACATTGTGTATTCTTGAATACACATATGCATGGACATGCACATAAAGATTTAAAATACCCATGTAGTTAAAACGAATGATAAATAGATCATACCAAGCTAATAACTCGAGATGCTAATCAAACACCACGATCAATAAGATAAAAGTAATTCACCAGAATAAATTTAATAAAAACTTTACAAAAAAATGAGCAACAATATCATATATTATTATGGAACTCCATGAAATACAATAAGAATGTGGATTTCTTATATAGGCAAGGAATACCAATCTAAGAACTAGTTAAGGTCGTAGATCAAGCCGTAAATCAAGGAAATAACTAGTCAAGTCTATAGATTTAGGAAAGAACTAGTCATCAAGGATCTATTCAATAGAATAAATCAAGGAAAGAACTATACCTAACAAGTAGATAATATCTCTTAATATATAAATAAGATAAAATAAATATCCACACACATAAGTGGGTGAGGATAAATATAATAAAGGTAAATAAAGTACCTAGATGAACGTGAGCTAAGGTAAATAAATACTCTAACACGCCCCCACAAGTTAAGGTAGGGGCCAAAAAAAAAAGGGTATATCCGCAGTATGAGTCCTAAATACTAGGCCTAATGAGGTACTCATGTACAATATATGCATGAAGAAATATCAAACCAAAAGAAGGAAATAATCTTGCTAGAAGGAAAGAGAAAAAATATGAAGAAGGAAGAGGTTCTCACGAACACCACCCATGAACAACTTTCAAAACCCTAAGCATGCCATGTAACTCAAGGTAGAAAGGTGATGCAAAAGGCTTCATAAAGATGCCCGCAACTGTTGGTGAGTTAGAATGTACTCCAAGTGAAGAACTTCATCCCGAATGTGTGAAAGAAGTGTATGTGTATCTCAATATTCTTGGTCATTTGGTGCTAACTAGGTTTGTGAGATATGTGAATTGTACTTTGGTTATCACACCAAGTATAGTTGATGAATCCTATATGAATCCAAACTCTGTCAATAATTGTAGAAATCAAAGAATCTCCCGACTTGATGTAAGCGATGCCCTATACTCGCCTCTAAATATGAAAGTGCAATAGCCTATTACTTTTTACACACCATAGAAACTAGAGAAGATCCAAGAAAAAAAGATATCCCGAAGTAGAACGCATGTCACCAATAGATCCTACCCAATCTAAATCTTTATATCCAACCAACCGCTTAGAACCCCTAGTGTAGTGTATTCCAAAGTGGGAAGTTCCCTATAAATAGTGAAAAATCCTTTTAGCAGTCTTGAGTGACTACTATGAGGATAATGTAAACCGAGATATAACCCTCTACCGCAAACAAAATACCATGGCGAGTATGGATCAAGTACATGAGACTTCTAACAAGATACAAATACAATGTAGGATCACAAAGTGGAGTGGTAGTGGAAGTAACATGAAGATCTTTAAAAAGGTTATGGACATTATTTATTTAGTTTCCATATTTCACTAAAGAAGATTTTGGGTGTACTTTTTTGGCAAAAAAAATAAACCGAAAATCAGAGAAATTTAAGTAAATAATTAATAACCAAAGATCTATCATGTGAAGCCAATAGAAATATCCCTTTGAATACTCTAAATGTAGGAAGAAGAGTTGTCAATAAGTAATAGAACATCGACATACTAGACAAGTATCACACTATCCTTGCCAACATGCTAGAGATACACTATATGATTAGAGTGGTAATGAACAAAACTAGTAGATAGAAGAAAAGAATCCATATTTTCATACCAAGCCCAGGGGCTTGTTTGAGACCATAGAAAGACCTTTGGAGCATACAAATAAAACAAGAATCTTGAACAAATCCAACAAGTTCCTCCACATGTATATTTCCTCTTGCAAATATCCATGTAAGAAGGTACTCTTCACCTCCATCCAAGTATACGGGCTACCCTTGTGATGTAGTAATAACAAGTACAAGGCGTAAAAATGCATTATAGAAATGGGTGCAAAAGTCTCATAGTAATCAATACCTTCAACTTGTGAAAAACCCTTTACAACAAGACAAGCCTTGTACTTGTCAATGGACACATCAACTACGTACTTGCTTGGTATACCCATTTACACCTGACCATATTTATTCCTTTAGGAAGAGATACCAAATCCCAAGTATGATTCTTCATCAAAGAAGAATACTCAGCTACCATCACATCATCCCACTCATATATCCCATAAGCCTTTGAAAAAAATTGTGGATCCTTAGAAACTACCTAACACAAAAGTCTAGAATTAGTAGAATGTGCATGATGATACCTAATGGGGAAGCTCCTGTATGAAAGGTGTTACCTTAGAAATTTTAGTACGAGACCACTTAGGCATAGTGAAAACATTAGTGGGAATAGGATCCTCAACGACATCTATAACCTCCTCATCAACCTCCTCAAATAAATGATCCTCAAGATGAGATAAATAAAAATAAGTAAGCATGGAAGAATATGAATAATCATGAGGTGTGAAGTGATCATTAAATTGAACATGTGTTCAAAAAATAACCTCATGAGTATCAGGACCTAAAACTCGATAAGCTTTCATGTCCTCACAATACCCTACCAAGATCAAGGGTTTACTATATTTATCCAAGGCTTTCCTTTTCTTCTTTGACACAAAGGCCCAAGCATGGCTTCTAAAGACTCAAAAAACAAGATGTCTAGCTTAGTGTTTAACCAAACTACCTCCAAAGTCAAATGCTCAAGTTCTATATGTGGTGTGTGTTTTTGAATGTAGTTAGCACAATTAACTACTTTTACCTAGTAGATAAGAGGTAAATCTCTAGAATGCATCATACAATTAGCCATTTCCTTTGAATTTATATTCTTCCATTCCGATAAGCCATTATGTTGTGGAGTATGAGTAATAAAATGTTGTTGAATAATGCCTCGAGTTGCCAAAAATTTATAAAACTCATTATTGAAGTACTCCCACCATTATCGGTGTGAAGGTTCTTTATCCAACTTGAAGATTATTACTCGACCAAAGCCTTGAATACTTTCAAATGAGAAAAACATCAATTTTGTACTTGATGAAATAAACCCAAGTACACCTCAATAAATTATCAACAAATGTAAGTGCATACTTAGCTCCATTGAAAGAGGTAGTAGGAAAAACCATCACGTCACTATGCACAAGCTCAAGTGGTGAAGAAGCTCTCTTTGAAAAATTCTTAGGAAATGGATCTTGGTTTTGTTTCTCTAATGCATAGCTAGAGCAAAATCCTTCAAGACAAGAAACTCTAGGAATACCATCTATTGGTATTTAAAATTGTTCTCCTTTTCAAGTTGAGAAGCATCACAGATTTGACATGGAGCTTAGAGACAAATAGATCATAATGTATGTCATTTTTAGCCGTGGATGAGATCTAACTAGCCATTTATCACTCAGATTTGTGGAGAGATAGATAGTACCTTCAAGAGGATTTGACCTATCCTCACTATTTTAGGTCATGCCTTTCAACCAGGGTGAGAGGACTCGTAGTGTAACCTTTGTTTGATGAAGGATATGGATATATCCCTCTCTTGCACAAATTTTATGAAGAAAACCTTGGGAAAGTATGATCAATACTCCATAATTTAACTCTTAAGACTTGTCACTTCTAAAAGATGGAGACACTTTCAAAACAAGGCTAAGGTTACTAGAGACATTATGAAATCCTGAATTTTCTACATATTTTATTAAAGATTTTGTTCTTTTGTGAATATAAAGGGAAAAATAAGGGTAGTTCAGGATGGATTCATTGTTTTTGAATAATTTTTGTGGGAGATTAAGCAGGATAAAATTGATTATACTAAATCTTTGAGAGACTTCACAACAATTGGAAAGCTAAATGATAGAAATATTTGGAATAGCTAAAATATTCCTTCAACTAGAAGGTGTGCATAAATGGAGGCCCAAATCCACACGAGTTTCAAACAATATCCAAGAATTTAACACAAAGGCTCAAGCTAAAGACTCAATAAAACATCAAAGACCCTGGTTCCTCATGCCTAAGATACACTCAAAGGCTTATAGACAATCTTTATCAACAAATGACAGTGAAGTGATTTTAAATTGTTTATCTCATCACAGGATGAAGGCTCTTCTTGAAATGAAATTGAAAATTCCACTAAATTGTCATAGGGATGAGATCCTATGTGATTTGGAGGGACTTTAACACAAGATTGCAATAGGAATAAGAAAAATTACTTGTAGAAATTCTGAAACAAAGAAGACACAAATTTCTCCAAGATTGACACATATTAACTCGAAATTGATTAGATTCACTAGCGAGGGAAAGATTCAAGATAAATCTTAGAGCTTGTTAATGGCTATACATCTGCAACCAAGTAGACATGATAGAAAATCTAACACAGAAGAAATTAACCGGTATCTTGGATTGGTATCTCAAGAAGACGTGCTCTCTCAAATTTTCTCTTAATAATTCAACCCCCCACCCTTTGCAAGATTATTCTCATTGCATTTATATATTTCACGTGCTCACTCATCCCAAATTTCCCCCAAAAAAAGAAGAATATTCGAGGGGCCTTTTCTTGTTAGTAATTTTCCTTAAAAAGCGGTTTAACAAATTTGTAACAAAAGCTGCCAGGTAGACCAATTATGAACTGATCATGTTTCTCAAACCCTCGACTAATGACTAGGATGCCATGCCACAAATTTTTGGTAGTCCTTCTAATCATTCTGATTATGTCTTGTGAGAATCCCCATTTTAATCATTCTCTCGAGGCTTTATACGATTGGATCGATTGGTAAGCCTTTTCACTCTTGAGGCAACACCTTTTTCATATTTTGCACCTGTGTACATGGGCTAGTTTCCAAACAAGTGTAGGCCTTCCACGTGCCCTTGGCCCCCAAAAACACCTTTTGGACTTTGAAAAGGTCTCAAGTAAACAAGTAGTCAATGGAAACCTCCACGTGTCTCAATTGCGCACTTTGAGATGGTCTTCAAAATTGGAGACCCCAAACAAGTGTGGGTTCACCACGTGTCTCAGTCCGAAAGAGTTGTTAAAAAAGTTGAAGGATCAATGGAAGGCACCATGTGTCTAGGGTCCAAGATAGTTTTCCTTGGCCATTGAAAATTCTAAGCAAGGGAAGAGTGAGCAGAAGCCTCCAAGTGTCCTCCTGGCACTTCCTTCAAAATAAATTTTTGGGGTTGGTCCCAAATAGGCATGGTCCCTTCATATGTCTCGGGCCTTTAGAAAGTTGGTTTGAAAAGTTTAAGTATAAAGTGGAGTCGATGAGAAGCTTCCACATGTCTCCACTGGTGCAATGTTAAGGTGGGACCCTGAGGTGGATCCTCAAATGAGCACCGGCCCTCCATGTGTCCATGGTTTGTCAAACCGCACCTTGGCTGCATGAAAAAAATTTCTAAGTCCAGGCAAGGCAATGGAAACCTCCACGTGTCTCCCAACGCAACTCCAAGGTCAAACCAAAAGGCAAATTTTCGGATGAGCGCCACCCTCCACGTGGATTTTTTTGAGTTGAGGTGGGTTTTAGAGTTTCAAAGTGCCTCACCGAGCCACACAACTAGAAAGGGCCACGTTTCCATAGATCTTTGAGATATAAATTTGACCGTGAAAAATACACCCGTCAAATCATAAAATTTAGGAAAATCACCATTGGTACCTAGAAATGAATCTGTTGTATATATCTCCCTCCTCGGGTAAATATGGACAAGCAGAAGAATATAGAAATCAAAGAAACTCAAAACCTGACATTTATTTACGCACCCATGGTGCAGCGAGGTTAGGCGCAGAGCAGGAAATGTCGACATGGAAAAATTTGTGCCCATGGCACAGGTTAGAGGCGCAGGAAGGGAAATGTCGACATGGAAAAATTCACGCCCATGGTGCAGGTTAGAGGTGCAGAGCAAGAAATGTTGACATGGAAAAATTCGTGCCCATGGCGCAGGTTAGAGGTGCAGAGTAGGAAATGTCGACATGGAAAAATTCGCGCCATGGCGCAGGTTAGAGGCGCATAGTAGGAAATGTCGACATGGAAAATTCACACCCATGGCACATGTTAGAGTATAATGACATGAGGATAGTTGTGCCGAGGTGCATATTTAGGAGGCACAACATTTTGAGCATTGACACCCCGACAGAAAGTAAACCCTGACATAGATATTCAAATGGCCATAACTTTTCACAATGATCTCGATTCACGCAAGGTTGGACTTTTTGGAAAGCTTACGAGGTCCTCTATCCAACTACAACTAGATATATTTAATTGGGTTAGAACAAGTTCTTCAAAAATGCAAAATATAATTCGTCATTTTTGGGTTTGCTAGGTTCTCACCTACCGCCATAATGAGATAAATTAAATGCAACCTAGAGGTGGTTGGGGTAGATTTTCAATTCCTCTCTCTTCCCTATCTGATTATTCCTATAAATTTTAAGGAGGATTCTTTCTAAAGGTTGGAAATTCTTTTTTCCCCTCCCTTCTTCTCTTTGGCAGTGAATTTATGGAAGTTCAAACCTCCCATTTAAAATTGTAATGCAACTTTTCCTCTTGGCATTCTGTAGTGTATTGTATCAATCTTTGGAGAAAATAATGCATTTCTGTGGATGATTCTCAACCCTCTCTGTGTTCATTTGCATCCTCCTGATCTTTCACTGTAAATCTGGTTATTTATGCATGATCTTGCATTGCATTTTAATGGTTTGTGTTTATTGGCAAGACAAGTGTTTCTTTATTCCTCGGTGCATCACATTTGTTGTTTTTAGGTTTATTTTCATGCATCTTCTTACCCTGTATACTTGGAAAGTTAGATTAGGTTTTTGAGTAAGCCTGTACATTTTTATGTGTGCATCTGAACAGAGGAATGGCAACCGGCCTTCATCGGGAGAGCTTTCCCGATTCACAAGGTCCCACACTTGGGAAAAGCTCCATGTTATGCAATCGCACTGAGAGTCTCAACCCATTGAGTTGCAGACATTCATGGGTGTTGTGATTCACCATTAACCAATCCTTCTTCAAAAATAGAGAATTTGGAAATGATAAAAGGCCCAAATATGATCCTCCGAGCCGCATCCAACCATGTTTCCATAGATACTTGGGACAAAAATGACAGAGGAAAAAAATTTGATTGTGGGAAATGTAAGGAAGAGAAAAAACCTAACTTTTCACCCAAGTTATAGATCTTTTCACATGGATAGAGGAACAAAAATAAATTATAGACTTTAAGTGATCCTTGACCAAGGAAGGGACTGATCATGGAAAATCATTTGGTGTGATCCACATAACATTGAGTCTTCCTCAAAGTGTGGGACTTTGTAAAACATGAAGACTCTCTAGATTAAAGGTTGGTTCCTATTCCTCTATTTAGGTGCATACGTAGAAACTTGTAGAGGGTTTTTTCTTAATCCTAATCTAATACTTGCCAAGGAGACAGGGATAAAAGAGTATAAGAAATAATAAATAACTAAACTACTAGGTGATGCACCAAAGGAATGATGAACACTTATTTTGCCAATAGACACAAACCAAAAAAATGAATACAATAAACAAGCAAAAATAGCCGGATGTTAATAATGAAAGACCAAATGGAAGAAAAAGAGACAAGAAAGGATCTAAGATCAATCACAACATGTTTTATTGCTCGTAGATTGATATAATTCATTAAAAATTAGCCAAAGAGGTGAAAACATATTATAATTTTAATGGAAGTCCTGAACCCACAAATCCCTTTTTTTAAGAAGGAGAAGGGAGCCTCAAAACAAAGAATGTCCAACCCTTTACAATGAATCCTACCCCCATATTTATAGATTGATCGAAAGAAGAAAGAGAGAGAGAAGCGGGAAAATCAGGTCAAAGCTCAACCACTGCTATTAATGCTTCTGATGAAATCTACCCCCAAATTACATTTCTTTTTGCATCAATCCTTGGTTCGGTGCCTTGAAGGAAGAGGAAAATGGAGAAACAGATCAAATTTGATTTGGTTGTTGAGGTAAGAAGATCCTACATTGAAATCCCGAAGATGTTTCCTCCATTTTCCTTCACCTAACCTCCTTAAAATTAAAGTTCAGGCCTCCATGGCATGGGCGAGGCTGAGATATTTCCAACAGTGTTAGATTCATGATATTTCGAGCCCTGAGTCGAAAGATATGCCCCTTCAAAGTTTGTATCGGGTCCGTACAGATGGGTGGGAAAAAATTTGAAAAATGGGTCCCCCTTTTGATATGGGACACATGTAGCCAGCTAGATTAGAGAAAATTGGGCTTACGGGTCCTCAATTTATCTTTTTTCCCTATTGCACAAAAAAAAACAAAAAGTAAAAAAACTCCCATAGCCCCGAGGCTCCGCCTGGACACGTGGCTCCTTTTTGGTTGGTTGGGAATGTGCTTCCATCTTTGTCTTTGTGCCTTTTGAATGAAAGGAAAATTTTCACTTTTCCTCTTAACTCCCGCTTTGGCTTTGACTCGGGTTCACATGCTGAATTTTTCCTTGGGTAGAGTTATGGGCCATTTTGTAACTTTTACCCCTTTTGATACAAGGGGAAAAGAACCAACTTTTCCCGATGACCCACTTTTCCCTGGGACACATGCGGCAGTCTGGCACTCATTTGGAAACCTTTTCTTTATTCAATCTTTGAATCAATGCCATTAAGACACTTGGTAGCCTCCACCGGCCTGTTTGTGCATTGACTATTCAACTAACTTGGCCCCTATTGGAATAACACGTGGAGGCACCGTGCTTGCTTGAAAACCTGGCCCAAATTTTTCCTTTGGAGGAGCATCGAGTTGACACTTATCGGTCTCTGCAGGCCTATGGACCTTTCAACAGTCCCTCTTATCCTTTTGGGCTCTAGGCTATGTGGTGAGCTCACGCTCATTTGGGTCTATGCCTTGAGACCAACTCTTGGAGATGTGCCATTAAGACACTTGGCATTCTCCGCTTACACTTTTATACTTAGCCAATTTTGAGGCCCGCCTTGTCTACCTTTTGACTCTGTTTTGACCATTTTCTACACGTGGAGGGCTATGCAAGTTTGAGTCTCCACCTGGATTTCCCTCCTAGTTTTATGCCAAGATGACACTTGGCACTTCCTTTTTAGTTGAATAATTTTCAATGCCCCGCAATTTCTTGGGGTTTTGGACACGTGGAAGCCTAGCACAAGTTTGGGCTCCCCTTTTTGGATTCACCTTTGGAGAAGCATGCCGTTAAGACATGTGGCTCCTTCCGTAGACCTCCTCCATACTTAGTCATTTTTGGACCTTTCTGAACTATTTTCGAGCCCAAAACTTTGAATCCTCATTTTTTTCCCTTCTTGCTCTGGCCTCTCTATGGCACCGCCCTTTCTTCTCTGACCCTGCAATTCCATTGTTGAGTCTACTTGTAACTTGCAGAATGAATTTAAGACACAAAACGCTTGACAAAGTTGTTTCTTCTTGCATAAGGCCGTTTAATTTTCCTCAACCCCACCACTTCATCATTGAGTCCCCCTCAACCCTTCAAATAGATTTAAGATATGGAAATGCTCAAAAGAACTATTTCTTCTATTTCTTCTTGTGCAGGGTCGAATTTGACTTTCTTGGGCCTCTGTTTTCACTTTTTCTGGTTCTAGGAACTTGAGCTCATGGGTTGAATCATTTCCCTTCATGTTTTCTTTATGTGTAGGGATTTTTCTGACCAAATTTTTGGGGAGGTAAATTTGGGATAACAATTTGGTGACTCATGGGGACATCTTTCCTAGCTAGATGAAGAGACTAGTGGCCTTGAAGCATCCATTGGGCATGGAGTTGAGAATGAGGGTTTGATACTGATTCTACCTTTGATTCATGAGCCCAACTATTTTCTCTCTCAATTTTCATAAGAAATCTCAAAATGAAGGTTTCTGAGAGTAGAAAATTATTTCTACCTAGGGCTTCATCTGTCTCTCTGAATGGACTACAAAAGAGCAACAAAACAACACCACAACTATATACAAAATTGGAAATCATACATGCTCCAAGTAGAACATGTAGAGTGTGCAAAGCACTTAGGAGAAAAGCAACCTAAACTACAACAAGACAATGTGCACAAGCACTTAGAGGAAAAGAAACTAAGCTAATATGTACAAGGTGGGAGCCTTCCCTCTAATAATAGTGTTTAAGATAGATTCCATTCACTGGAATCTGCAACTCCTCACCATCTAATGTAGATAATTGAAAAGCATTGCTACTTTTACATTTTGTGACCATATAAGGGCCACTCCAGATGGCATCAAACTTAGAGTGTCTCCCTGGTTTTTCTCGGTCTGCATCCCATTTCAACACTAGGTCTCCTTCCTGAAAGGTCCTTGCTCTAGCCTTCTTGTCAAAGCATATTTTAATTGAGGCTTGATCCTTCTCCATTGTTTGAAGTGCATGCTCTCTGGTTTCTTCTAATTCCATCAACTCTGCATACCTGGCCTCCATTGGTTCAAATTCAGACATCTCCAGTTGTCTCAGGAGTTCCAATGTCTAGCAACTCTAGTGATATAGGAAACACTACCTCTTTCCCATAGACAAGCTTGAATGGGAGCTGCCTGTAGATCTTTTGGGGTTTTCTATCAGCCCACAAGGCTGATTTGAGCTTTGTATGCCAGGTCCTCTGGTTTTCATCAAGAGTCCTCCTGATGATCCTTAATAAGTTCTTGTTTGTAGACTCATCCTGACCATTACCTTGAGGGTAATAGTTTGATGAGGTGCTCAAGTAAATCCCATTCTTGACTACCCATTCTATGACCTTAGAACCTATGAAGGCCAATGCATTATCTGATATGATGGTAGTTGGTACCCCAAATCTGGTCACTAATCCTTCATAGAAATCTAGTATGCTAGATTCATTTGCCTCTTTGAGTGCCACTGCTTCGGTCCACTTGGTGAAATAATCAGTTGTTGTCAAAATCCATTTGTGGCCTTGGCTTGAATTGGATTGATGACTCCAATGAAGTCCAATCCCCATTGCATGAAAGGTTGATCAACTAAAATTGGGTGTAATGGAAGTGTTGCTAGCTTCTCTTTTCCCTTGAAGAATGCACAATTCTTGCACCTTTTGATCCATGTGTAGTAGTCACCAAACACCTGGGCCAATAGTATCCTGCTTTCATGATTTTGAGTGTTGTCACCCTTGGGGAAAAATGACCTCCAGCTGCCCCAACATGGAATTCTTGTAACACTCTTTCGATCTGATATGTCCCAATGCATCTTAGCAGAACACCATTGATGTCCCTTTTAAACAAGACACCATCAATGAAAACATATGGGATGGCTTGGAGTCTGAAATGCCTTCTTTTTTCTTTACTCATCCAATGGGGACACAGGCCCATTTGAAGGAAGTGCACCATGTCTTGAGTCCAACAAGAGTAGGTACATCAACATCTTCTTCTTCTTGACTATTCTGTAGGACAAAAACAACCTCTTTTTCACTGTTTTCTCCTTCTTGCTGACTTGAGGCTAGTTGTTCACACAACCCTTTACCATGGACCAACTTAGTGACCTTGATCTCAATGTCATACTCCATGACATGAGTGATCCATCCTGCTCTCTTTTCATTCAAATCCTTACTGAGAAGGAAATATTTAACTCCTGCATGGGAGACTAACAATTGAATCTTATTGTTCAAAACCAGATGCTTGAACCTTTTTAGTCCCCTGATCACTACCAAGACCTACTTTTCAATGAAGGAATATCTTACTTCATAGTCCTCCAGGCCTTGACTGAAAAAGGAAATTGGTTGTTTTGTTTCTTCTTTGTTCTGCTGAACTAAGATTGCAGAGATAGTGTCACTACCACCAAAGGCATACAATATGAAATCCTTGGAGAAATATGGATTCACAAGAGTTGGGGCTTGTGATATAGCTTCTTTGATGGCCTCAAAGCTTTCCCTTCCTTCAGCTATCCATCTGAATGTTAAGCTCTTCTTCAACATCAATGTTATTGGCTTAACAAGGGAAGAAAATTTGGGACAAACCTTTGAACAAAGTTGATCTTCCCTAAGAAGCTTTGAAGAGATTTTTGTGACTTGGAAATGGCAATGCTCTTATTGCTGCAACTCTCTCTGGGTCAATTGCCAGACCTCCTTAGACACAATATGGCCTAAAATCCTGCCCTCATGGGCCAAGAATATGCATTTTTTAGGGTTCAATGATACCCCAAATCTCCTGCATCTTTGAAACACTTGCCTTAGGTGAAAAAGGTGGTCTTTATGCATTTTTGGAGAACACAGTAATGTCATCCTAGATAGATCAACACTATTTTGTTGATTAGCCCTTTGAATGCCATATCCATGGCCCTTTGAAAAGTGGCACCGGACATTAGACAATCCAAATGGCATTTTTTGTAGGCATAGGTGCCCCATTTGGTGGTGAAAGTAGTTTTGAACTGATCATCTTCTTTCACCATGATCTGATTGTATCTGAGTAGCCATCTAAGAGAGAGAATCTCTCTGATCCAGACACCACTTGCAAGATCTGCTCCATTGAAGGGAGTGGGTAATGATCTTTGAGAGAAGCTCTGTTCAAATCTCAAAAGTCTACACACAATCTAATTTCCCCATTCTTTTTCCTGACTGGGACCAGATTAGCAACCCAACTTGAATGTTTGATTGGAAATATTATACTTGCCTCTATCAGCTTGTTCAACTCCTTCTTCATCAGAGGCTCAATATGTGGATTGATTGGTCTCTGCTTTTTCTGATGGGCTTAGCAGTTAGATCTAGTTCAATTGTGTGTTGTGCTAGCTTCGGATTGAACCCTCTCAGGTCTTCATAACTCCAAGAAAATACATCTAGAAATTCTTGGAAAAGTTGTATGAATTCATACCTTTCTTGCAGATTAGCCACCTTTGCCAATTTGGAGTGCTTTGCCTTCTCCAACTGGGATTGACTCTGAATCTTCTCCTCTGATCCACATGTTAGCCTTCTCTTTTCTAAACTGATCATTAGGATTGAAGATGGACTCCAATGTCACTAAGCCTTTGGGAAGCTTGTTTGTATGTAGTTGTACTATTTGATTCCCATATTGCTACTCTAATCTACTTTGATTATTAGCTGAGAATTCAACTTCTTCTTGTAGAAAATTAATGATCTGCTGATCATTCTCAAACACTTGCCAGCATGTGTTGTTGTCTAGCACTACTGGTCTCACACCACATGGATATGTGGTTGTCCTTTGTCTCTCTTGATGTTGTCCACCACATCAAATGTTGCTCCAACTATTGCAAGTCTATCAATAACTTCATTCTCTTTCCTGGGTATAGACACAATGTTGAAGGCTTCAAAATCCTCCATGAGATCCCATACTCTACTCTTATAGTTCTTGAGTAGGTCATTCTTGACAACATTAAGTCCTCTGACTTGATTGGAAACTAGCTCACTATCACCAAACACTTGCAAATTCTTGATTCCTAGCTTCCTTGCCCAATGAAGGCCATGGACTAAAGCCTCATATTCAACAGTGTTATTTGAGCAAGAAAACTAAAATCTGAAGGCTGAATAATACTTCATACCTTTGGGGGACACAATCATAGCTCCTCCTCCAGCTCCTTGTCTACTCCTTGAGCCATCAAAGAATAATTGCCATACCTCATTGTCATCTTTATGTTCTGGCTTAATTAGGGTAGGAAAAGGATGATTCTCTTCATGTAGATAGTAGACACCTAGTTCAGATTCTTCTATCTCCTTATAAGGGTCAAAAGCATGTCTCTTGTTGGCCCATTCATCTAGAGTCAAGTCTGGAATGCATCCTACCTTGGTTTCTACTTCACCAGTGTTTAGGAGGTCTTCTTGATCAAAAGCTGAGTAGTTGGCATTGATTGGGCTAGGCACATAAGATTCAATATGGTAATCAACAATGGGCTCAGATCTGATTGTGGCCTTCACCCCATACCTTGTTCTAAAGAGCATATGTGACCAATCAAGTAGACAGATAGCCTCCAATTTTGGTTGTGAAGTCCCTGGACAAACACAAAGCAAAATGTGGTGGCAAGTCTATGACTGACACATTCTGCAATATAGTCACATTGGGGTAGGCATGTAGAGTGAGGCTTAGATCTTTGATGATTCCAATAGTTGTCATTGTTGTCCCATCTAATTGTACTACTCCCTAGAGATGACTTCATATTGGAGACCAGTTGATCAACTATTTTCTTGGGCATTACAGAACTACTTGCCCCTAGAATCAATCATACAATTGTGCACCAACTTGTCCCCAATAATCAATGAAACATAGAAAGGGGAGGTTTCAGGTTCTTACCTTGTTGTTCTCCATGGTTCCTCCCTAGATTGAGCTGAATTGGTAAGCACCCTCTCTTGTTGATTAGGGGGTTGATTTGAGCTTGACCAATTTTGTATGGTAGTCTGCAATAGATCCTTCTACCCTGGAATGGCCAGTGACTCCCATAGTGAAATGTTCACACTTGTCCTCTTCATCTGCTCGATGATATTGAATGAGCTATCATTTTTTTGCCCTTTCCTGGTACATTATTTTCTTGCACATGGGTTGACACAACCGGTGCCTGAGTGGATTTGGGAGGTGGCTTGGATTGGCTCTGCATATTGGGAGTTACATTTGGAGCACCAAAACCTTGTGGAGTGATGGAAGGTTGAGGGTTACCTGAGTTTAGTGGTTGGCCTTCTCAATGTTTCTCCTTTTAGACCGTGTATTGGCAGCTACACTTTGAGAAGTGGACTGGTTCATCCCACAGAAGTCTCAACTTGCCAATTGACAAGCATAGTTTCACCTGGAGATGTCTCTTGTTGAGCTCCTTACTATTGATCTCCTTCCTGGCTAGGTTCTTGTGGCACCATACTGGTTTGCACCATCAAGGCCTGATTGAGTGCACCATTAAAGCACATTGATTGGTTATGTGGCTGATTGCATGGAAAGCACCAATCATATTCTTGTGCCATGTTGTTCTATGTTGGAACCAATGCCCTTGATGTTGAGGTTGTATTTGGATCATAAGACCTGAAAGGTCTAGCAACTTGAGGTTGTCCTTGGTTTTGACTCTGATTTATAGTCTGAGATGGTGGTCTATTTTGTTGATATTGAGGTCTAGCCTGATACTGAGTCTGAGGCTGATATGGCCTAGAGCTCTGGGCTTGTTCTCTTGATGGTCACCAACTCATTCCCTAGGTTTTGAAGTTGTTTCATGACTTCTTGAAGTTATTTTGAGGTATTAGATGATGAGGTGGAGGCTTCAGTTGAGCTTTGACTCTGGGAGTAGGTATCAGGGGCTAATGTGGGCATTTGGCTAACATCTGGGCTTCCTAGCTCGGGGTATAGAGGCATGGATGGCCTAGGAGTGATTTTTCCAGCCTGAATCAAATGGTTCTCAGCCCCTATGGAAGAGGCTATAGGCTGCAGGTAAGGTTGTACCCCCATTGACTTGAATCATCAAAGAAATATCAGAATTTAAAGCCCTAAGAAAGTATAAGAAGGCACCTTCGTTAGTGGGCTTTACTGTTGTTGGAATCTATCCCAGGTCCTTTGAAACCTGAGGTTGAAATCTATCAATTGCTCATTAGGAGCTCTTTTGATTGTTGTCAGTTGTTCCAACAAGGATAAGTTATCACCTTTCTCTCCAAACTGGTTGTGAAGAGTCTGTGCATAGCTGATTCCAATTCTGGATAGAGCCTGCCTCAAGACTCCTGAACCATTGTGAAGCTTTCCCTTTGAGTGAAGAGGTGAGAAACTTGACTACAATGTCCATCTCATGAATCTCGTGGATTGTACAAGACATTTGCAATATCTTGAACATGATCACTAGGAGAAGTTTGATTTTCCCCAGTGAAAAATGGGATACTCTTTAATGCTGCAATAGGAACTAGATTTTGTGCATTCAAGGTGAGTGGACTACTGCAGTGAAGTTAACATAAGGATTTGGTTGAGCCATCTGATCGGTTTGAGCACCCCTCTTGATTGAATGAATGGTTGACGGGAGGAGGTGTTGATAAAGCTCTTGCTTGGTGGAGATAGAGACCTCTGGGTTCTTCTTCCTCTACTCCCTCTGTTGGGGATAAGTCTAGATAGACAAAAATAGTCCCTCCTCTCTGGTTCTTGACCGTGTTTGTATTCTTCTCATGAACTTTGCTTGGACTGCTGAAACTAGTAGATTTGTTTCTTTTGGAGTCACCAGATGTACAATTTTAAGGCTTTTAAAAGCTAGAATCACAACAAGTGTACATCAATTCCTACTGTAATAAGATGGAGACTTCTTAGTCCCACCGGGCATGCCAAAATTGTTAGTGCAAAATCACAACACCCCCAAATGAGTCTATAAATCTACTTTTCTAAGGTAGAATCATTTGGTGTGATCCACATAACATTGAGTCTTCCTCAAAGTGTGGGACTCTTGTAAAAAAAGGAAGAGCTCTCAGATTAAAGGTTGGTTCCTATTCCTCTGTTTAGGTGCATACGTAGAAACTTACAGAGGGTCTATTCTTAATCCTAATCTAAAACTTTACCAAGGAGACAGGGATAAAAGGAATATAGAATTAAAACAAATCTAAACT
The DNA here is from genome assembly GCA_018340775.1 of Taxus wallichiana var. yunnanensis. Classification (NCBI taxonomy): domain Eukaryota; kingdom Viridiplantae; phylum Streptophyta; class Pinopsida; order Cupressales; family Taxaceae; genus Taxus; species Taxus wallichiana. Next base: position 134,236,708 of record CM031238.1, on the reverse strand, counting down.
ATGAGGTGATGCACCAAAGGAATGATGAACACTTATTTTGCTGATAGACACAAACCAAATAAAATGCATACAATAATAAGCATAGATAGCCATATGTATAATGGAAGACCATGGAAGAGAAAAGAAAAAAGAAAGGATCTAAATTGATCAAAACATGTTTTATTGCTCTGTAGATTGATGATATATCCATTACAAAGTAGCCAAGAGGTAGAAACGTATTGTAATTTTAATGGAAGGCCTGAACCCCACAAATCCCTTTGCTAGAAGGAGAAGGGAGCCTGCAAAACAAAGAATGTCCAACCCTTTACAATGAATCCTGCCCCCATTTTTATAGATTTGATCAGAGAGAAGAAAGAGAGAGAGAAGTGGGAAAAGTAGGTTGAAGCTCAACCACTTACTATTAATGCTTCTGATGAAATCTACCCCCAAATCTATCTTTACTACATCAATCCTTGGTTTGATGCCTTGAAGGAAGAGGAAATGATGAAATAGATCAAATCTGATTTGGTTGTTGAGGCAAGAAGATCCTACATTGAAATCTGAAGATGTTTCCTCCATTTTCCTTACCTAACCTCCTCAAAATTAAAGTTTTAGGCCTCCATGGCGTGGGTGAGGCCGAGATCTTTCCAATGGTGTCAGATTCATGATATTTTGAGCCCTGAGTGAAAGATATGCCCCTTCAAAGTTTGTATCGGGTCCATACAGATGGGTGGGAAAAAATTTGAAAAATGGGTCCCCCTTTTGATATGGGACATGTGGCAGCCAAATTAGAGAAAAATTGGGCTTACGGGTCCTCAATTTATCTTTTTCCCTATTTGCATAAAAAAACACAAAACTCAAAAAACTCCCACAGCCCAAGGCTCCGCCTGGACATGTGGCTCCTTTTGGTTGGCTGGGAAATGTGCTTCCATGTCTTTGTCTTTGTGCCTTTTGAACGAAAGGAAAATTTTCAATTTTTCCTCGACTCCCACTTTGGCTTTGACTCAAGTTCACACGCTGACTTTTTCCTTAGGTGGAGTTGCGGGCCATTTTACAAACTTTTACCCCTTTTGATACAACAAGAAAAGAACATTTTTTCCCGATGCCCCACTTTTCCCTAGGGGACACGACACATGAAGTCTTTGGCACTCATTTGGAAACCTTTTCTTTATTCAATCTTTGAATCAGTGCCATTAAGACACTTGGCAGCCTCCTGCCAACCTATTTTTGCATTGACTATTCAACTAACTTGACCCCTGTTGGAATAACATGTGGAGGCACCTGCGCTTGCTTGAAAACCCGGCCCAAAGTTTTCCTTTGGAGGAGCGTCGAGTTGACACTTGTTGGTCTCCGCAGGCCTGTGGACCTTTCAATGGTCCCTCTTATCCTTTTGGGCTTTGGGCTACGTGGCGAGCTCATGCTCATTTGGGTCTCATGCCTTGAGACCAACTCTTGGAGATGCGCCATTAAGACACTTGGCATTCTCCACTTACACTTTTATACTTAGCCAATTTTGAGGCCCGCCTTGTCCACCTTTTGACTTTGTTTTGACCATTTTCTACGTGGAGGGCTAGCACAAGTTTGAGTCTCCGCCCTGGATTTCCCCCGATTTTGCACCAAGCTGACACCTGGCACTTCCTTTTTAGTTGAAGACTTTTCAACGCCCGTAATTTCTTGGGGTTTTGGACGCGTGGAATCCCTGGTGCAAGTTTGGCTCCCCTTTTGGATTCACCTTTGGAGAAGCATTGTTAAGACACGTGGCTCCTTCGCAGCCTCCTCCATACTTAGTCATTTTTGGACCTTTCCCGAACTATTTTGAGCCCAAAAACTTTGAATCCTCACCATTTTTTCCCTTTCTTGCTCTGGCCTCCTGCTGGCACACCACCCCTTTCTCTCGACCCCTAAAATTTCATTGTTGAGTCTACTGTAACTTGCTATAGAATGAATTTAAGACATGAAATGGCTTGAAAAAGTTGTTTCTTCTTCTGACAGAGGCCATTTAATTTTCCTTAACCCCACCACTTCATCAAACCTGTTTCATCTATTTCTTCTTGCATGGGGCCATTTAATTTGAATTTCTCGGAGCCTCTATTTTAACTTTTTTTTTGTTTACGGAACTCAAGCTCTCATGGGTCTAAATCATTTCCCTTGATGTTTTCTTTATGTGTAGGGCTTATTCGACAAAATTTGCGGGAAGGTAAATTTGAGATAGCACAATCCACTAGGCAATGGAGTGAAAGAATAAGCTTGTAGAGTAGAAAAATAATAACCAACTCCCCAAGGACAAACTGAGAAACCAACAAAATGGCCGCCATGAGGACCATGACAAACAAAATCGAGAGAAAAACACGAAAGCGAGAAAGAAACCAAAAGACTATACACTATATAATAGCGATCATCCTGATTCAAATAAAATAATCAAGGAGAATCTTCAAGTGCCTTCCATTCTAGATATGGTCATACTAAGCGAGTTCTTATATGTCTTTAGTAGCTAGTCATAAAATTGTCTGTCTTTTCCATCTAAATCACTATTTGACCATATTGTTTGAGGCTTAACCTTTGTGCCTTCAAGTTATTTAACATATTTAAAGGCTGCATCAAATATCAAAGTCTCGGAAAATCATCCTACTCATGATACCTTCATTGATCAATTTCATATTCCTTAAAAGAAACATAGTGCACGATTTATCAATATCAATATTTGTATGTAATACTTCATAAGAAGCATTTTTGGGGTCCTCAATAAGATATAACATTTCATTTTCACTAGGCAACTTCACAAGGTTGACTTCAATTGGAATGGTGGCAAAAGACATATCCATCGAACACTTCCACCAACACTTGCAGCCCACTTTCTTCATAACAACATGCCCCATTTTGCATGGAAATCAACAATAACAACATCAAGTTCTTACCTAGAAAAGATGCAAGTTGTACCACCAAACCTTTTACACATCCTACTGTTGGCACCTCTCTATAATCTATCATAAAGTACACTTTCCATAAGTTGTTGATACTTTGAGATCCAACTCATTCATGACCTCAAGAGGAATAACATTACATGATGGTCTAGAATCAAACATACAATTGTGTAAAAACTTATCCTTAATAATCAAAGTAGTGAAAAATGGATCCTCCTTCATCGAGTCTCAACCAAGGATGTTCCCAAATATAATTCGGGTGGCTCACCTAGTTCTTCCGATACATGGGTTTTTTTCAACTCTGTGATGGTAGGAAGAGTCTCAACATTGTTTACATTTTTCCTTGGGTGACCTTTTCTTCTTTAAATCCCAAATATTCAAATGCTCTATTCTTATGCTCGGCGATTCTAAGCACTTCAATAATAAGAACATAAATCTTGATCTAACTCAAGATTTAGGCTATGTCATAAGGAACATATTTGGGAAATGTGGTCTTAGGAGGAAGGTCTACAAATGCATCTCATGGCACAAGATTTTTCTGAGGGCCCGAGCATGGGGAGGAACACAAGTTTTATCTGGGGTGAGCAAGCCTTTTCGGATGCATCCTTTTACAAGTTTCCTTATGGATCTTGGTAAGCACTTTGGAATTTTGGTTTAGCTTTGAGGCCCCTGTCCCTTTGGAAACCTTACTCCTAGTATTATATTATTTTTCATGGCCAACCACAACATTCATTAACAACTTCCTATCCTCCTCAGAAGGGATTCCTCCATCATACTTCTCAATCATTAATTCCCTTAAGTATTCAAAATCATTATTAGGCAATTCAAAATCTTGTACCATATCAATTTTAGAAGTATGAGTGGGAGGAAGAGGTAATACCCGATGAATGCAATCCTAGAAATCTTTAACAGTTATGGCACTCATTAGCTTAGTTGAGGTTATTCCTTGCTGTGAACTTGTAGAGCAATCCATCATGCATACATCATCATCAATCTCATCATCATCAGACTTCTTCCTCAAATCCCTTTTGAAAAACACATGGATAATGTGGCAAGAAACAACTATCACACCACTAAATTTCATGAGATTCATCAATAGCAACAACTCTGGGTCAAAGGATCGGGTAAAATTATATTTTCCATAGCTTGGGGTTGTCTAGCTCCCATGGGTCCTTTACCTTTGTCATTAGATATCTGATCATTAGTAGGATGATTTGCATATCTGTCTTGTCCTTATTTCCTATGCTGACCTTGAGAACCTTTTCTAGTTTCTTTCTCTACCCTATCTAGCTTGTAAGGTATTTCTTTAACAACCCTTGACTAGAGTCCTTACAAATTCCTCAAGATCCAAAACCGTATTTGATTGCGGCTTCTCTAGGTTGATTATTTTAACAGACTCCCTCTTAGGATGTTTTCCAATTGCTTTAATGTTATTCTTAATTTACAGATCCATGGTAAATGCTGGCCTCAAATTTCTAGGGTTCTTATCTCTCAAATAGTAAGAAAACTTTCTTATCAAATGTGTATCCGAATACTCTATCGGACATGATTCATCACATGGCCTCAAATTAACAGGTAGTCTTCTCAATGTTTTTTTAAACCTTGTATTGAAATCATGCATTGATTCATTAGGATTCTTTATTATATTTTGAAATTATGATAAAAGAAACCTAGGGTCTATTTTATCTCCATACAGTCTAAAAGCATTCTTCATCTCTATCCAATAATCAATGGAATTATTTGGCAAAGATTTATACCAGTCCCTTGCATCTTCTTCTAGAGTATGGATAAACAATTTAATGTACACATCCTAAAATTCTATTTCAAAGTTCTCCATCATATTGACAAAGAGCTTCAAGTGTTGATCTGAGGATTGCATTATATCCTTGAAACTTAGTTAATTTATTTCTTACATCTTATGGCAAAACATTTGGATAGCCAACCATACCTCTAAAATTGAAGGGACCAAAATTATTAACAACAAATGGAGGTCTAGGTGGAGGCTGAGCCATATTATTTTGAGGAGGTGATCTTACAAGAGAAACTCGAATGATGCGGAGTGAGGGGTTTGTGTGGTATAGGAAAGCAATTCTTAGAATTAGTGCCCTCTAAAGGCTTTGTTTCTTGGAAAACTCTATCAGATTTGGAAAATACAGGGGAAAATTGAGAATCAAATTTTTCAAATACAAATGAAGGCCCCTCTCTAGATGGAGAATTCAATTGAACAAAGAGACTACGATTCATAAGCACTTGAGGAAGTATTACAATCTTTAATCATAGGATGATGAGTTTCACTAATGGAGATATCTTTCTTTGATGTTTAATCTCCAACAACCTTCCAAATTCTTCTTCCTTCTGAATTAGACTTTCCCATCTCTTGAAACAACCTTATACTAGTGTCCTTCATGAAGAAATATCTTCTTCCTTCCAACTTTGCAAAGATTAATGATAAATATTACTTGATATATGTTAAAACACGATATTTATTAAAAATTTAAATAACACAGTAGTCGCCACTAAGGATTTTCACCTTAGTTTTTGTAGATGCACTATGAAATACCTATCAAATGTCTCATCAATACCATTCATGCAAATCTTACAAGATATGTTCTTCTTCTACCCAATTTTTCTATGATGATATAAACTTTAGTGTGATAATTGTATAAGCTGGAAATATTGCACTCAAAACATACAACTTTGAACAATTCTAATAGATCTAAGCAGAGATAATGATGTTTGGGAATGTATTTGCACTTAGATCATGTAAGAAACATTACAAGTCTGTATGTACTGCATTTGTAAAATACTTCAAAGAGTCCTGCTTGGCCAATGCACTTGAGTATTGTTTCCACAAAAATAAATCTCAGAGCTCAAATAATCCCCATCAATGGTGCCACGAGTGTTGTTGATGGGAAAAATGGATATGAACAATAAAAAAATCAACAAATCATCCATGGAAATGTAAATCGGATCCCCGATAATGGCGCCAGTAATGTTGGTATCTAAATTTGTTCTCCTTTTCAAGCTGAGCAGCATCATAGATTTGACACAGAGCATATAGAATGATAGATTTTAATGTATGTCATTTTGTATCTGGGGATGAGATCTAAGCTGGCCCTTTTTCATTCATATTTGTGGAGAGATAGATAACACCTTCAAGAGAAATTTACCTATCCTCACTATTTTAGGTCATGCCTTTCGATCAGGGTGAGAGGACCCATAGTGTAACCTTTGTTTGATGAAGGAGATGGATATATCCTTATCTTGCACAAATTTTATGAAGAAAACCTTGGGAAAGTATGATCAATACTCCATAATTTAACTCTTAAGATTTGTCACTTCTAAAAGATGGAGACACTTTCAAAACAAGGCTAAGGTTATTAGAGACATTATCAAATCCTGATTATTTTGCATATTTTAGTAAATAGATTTTGTTCCTTTGTGGATATACAGGGAAAAATAGGGGTAGTTCAGGATGGATTCATTATTTTTGAATATTTTTGGTGGGAGATTAAGTAGGATAAAATTTACTATACCAGATCTTTGAGAGACTTCACAACAATTGGAAAGCTAAATGATAGAAATCTTCGGAATAGCTAAAATATTCCCTCTACCAAAAGGTGTGCATTAATGGACGCATAGATTCATATAGTTTCACACAATATCCATGAATTTAACACAAAGGCTCGAGCTAAAGACACAATAAAACATTAAAGACCCCTAGTTCCTCATGCCTAAGATACACTTGAAGGCTTACAAACAATCTTTATCAACAGATGATAGTGAATTGATTTTAAATTCTTTATCTCATCACAGGATGAAGTCTCTTGTTAAAATGAAATTACAAATGCAACTAAAAACATCACGGGGATGAGATCCTATGTGATTTGGAGGAACTTTAACTCAAGAATGTGATAGGAATAAGAAAAGCTAATTACGAGACATTACAAACAAAGTAGACACAAATTACTCTAAGATTGACACATATTATCTCAAAATTGATTAGATTCATCAAAGACGGAAAGCTTCTAGAGAAATATTAGATATTTTCAATGGCTATACATTTGTAACCAACTTGACATGATAAAAATTCAACACAAAATAAATTAACCAAGTATCTCGGATTGGTCTCTTAAGAAGACGGGATATCTCAAATTTTCTCTTAAGAATTCAACCCTCAACCCTTTGCAAGAGTATTCTAATTACATTTATACATTTAGCTTGATCACTCATCCCAAATTTTACTCCCAAAAAGAATAATATTCGAGGACCTTTGTTTGTTGCCAATTTTCCTTAGAATGTGACGTTTAACAAATTTACAACAAAAGATGCCATGTGGACCAATTATGAACTGATCACATTTCTCAGACCCTTGACTAATGACTAAGATGCCATGCCACAAATTTTTTGCAGTCCTTCTAATCATTCTAATTATGTCATGTGAGAAATCCCCATTTTAATCATTCTCTAGAGGATCTATATAGATGGATCTGACAGGTAATCCTTTTTACTCTCGAGGCAACACCTTTTTCATCTTTTGCACTTGCAACCTTCATCATGTCATCCTTTTCCCTCTTATTCCCTAGTAACTCTACCCTACATCCATATTCTCTGTTAATTCACATTTTTACAAATTCTTGAGAAATTCCATCTTCAAAATATTGACCTTACTAATCCTTTCACTCACAAATTAAGTTATGAATCCATTAAATGGCACTTTACAGAGACAAAAATGACAAGGTATTTCATCAAAATGATGAAAAATAGTGCGTATTCGCATCTCCAAGAGTCTTGGAGAAAAAATAGTAGAAAAACAAATGCAATGTACAACAACCTTTGATTATTCCCCTTCTGTTCTTTACATTATAGTTGTCCACATGTTTCCTTTGTACAACTACAAAGGAGAAGTACAGGGGAAAGTTTCAAAGAAGCGCGGGCCTTCCACGTGCTCTAGCCCCTAGAAAAACACCTTTTGGCCTTAAAAAAATCTTATTAAAAAAGGAGCTAAACTCCTCCACATGTCTCAATGGCACACTTTGCACAGGTTCACCATGTGTGTCGGTCATCGACAAAGTTGTTAAAAAACTTGAAGCATCAGTGGAAGGTGCCATGTGTCTAGGGTCCGAGATAGTTTTCCTTGGCCATTGAAAAGTCCAAGTAAGGGGAGAGTGAGCGGAAGCCTCCAAGTGTCCTCTGGTGCTTCTTCAAAATAAAATTTAGGGTTTCTCCCCAAATAGGTGCGGTTCCTCCACGTGTCCCAAGCCATCAGAAAGTTTCTTTGAAAAGTTTAATTATAGAGCGGAGCCGGCCGAAGCCTCCACATGTCTTCGTGGCACAAATGTTAAGGTGGGACCTTGAGGTGGATCCTAAATTGATCACCGGTCTTCCATGTGTCCATGGTCTACAAAAATTCACCTACCGCATGAAAAAAATGTCTAAGTCTGGGCAAGGTAGCGGAAACCTCCACGTGTCCCCGGCGTAACTCGAGGTCAAACCAAAAGGTGAATTTTTAGATTAGCACCAACACTCCACGTGGGAAAGTTTTCGATTTAAATGGTCCTTAGAGTTTCAAATTTCCTTTCTAATTTGCATTGCATTCAACAAGAAAGGGCCATGTTTCCATAGATGTTGAGATATAAATTTGACTAGGAAAAATACACCCATCAAACCGTAAAATGTAGGAAAATCACCATTTGCACCCCTTAAAAGCGAATCTTTCTTCAAGGATAGATAATTTGGAAATGATATAAGGACAAAATATGATCCCCGAGCCACATCAATCATGTTTCCATAGATATTTGGGACAAAAATGACATGGAAAACAAAATGTGACTATGGGAAATAGAAGGAAGGTAAAAAACCCGAGTTTTCACCCAAGTTACAAATCTTTTCACATGGACAAAGGAATGAAAAAAAATTCTGGAATAGCTATCCTTGACCAAGGAAGGGACTTATCATGGCAACCAAATGGAGGACGAGTTTTCATGCACAAATACGGGGAGATAGAAAACATGACAAATCCCATTAAACTAAAGAATTTCAAGGACAAACGGGATGAGACCAAATTGAGAACCAACACCATCTAACACACCATTAGTGATCAAATCCTTCAAATATATGTAATTGAGGTGTCCAAATATTTCATGTGAAATCTTACTCTCGAATGCATGAGAAACCAATCTTGTCACTATAGAGGAAGTGTCATGAAACCCTCAAAATGATATAGTATAGAACTATGATCAACAATACCTTGAGAAACAAGTGAATGAGGCTCCAAAAAAAGTTCGTACTTCTTCTCCATGTGGTGTAAAATTCACAATTTTTCCTTCACCATAATGAAAATTTTGATATATAGAAAGAAACTTTGTGGTGATATTAGGAGCATACAAAGTGTATCTTGAATCTGGCACCATCAAGTGTATGTCATCTTTTCCTTTAATAGAGAGAAAGGAAGAATCTTCAACTCCTTATTTTGGAATTAGAAATCAAACCTAGAGAAACCAAATACTCCTTGGAATAAGTCATGTGATGAGAAGCATCATAATCTACAACTCAACTTTTTGCAAGTGGTGACTTAGATCTCCCAACAACATTAAGTGATTTGCCATGCTAATTAAAAAGAGGCGGAGTGGAGATAGAAATTTTTTGTTTCTTGATTATATCATGTAAAGCTTGCATTCTCTTATAACACCTATGTTCTTCATAACCCCCACAAAAAGAGCATGGCGGGATAGATTTATTCTTGGATTTAGAAGACTGCTTGGTTTTATAATTGTTTTCTTTGGGTTTAGGAGAACTTTAAGATGGAGGAGTGGATTTGGATTTAATTTTTGAATTTCCATTCCCCTTGGGATTAGATGCAACTAATGCCTAATGAGAGGTTTGTTGGTGCTCAATTTTATCTCGTCCCATTTTCTCTAAAAATCTTCAATTTGTGGGCTCTGTCGTATTTTCAATCTCCCGTATTGAGGCACAAAATCTCTTTCCTTCATCTGGTTACCATGACCAATCCTTTCCTTTGGTCGAGGATCACATTAAGTCAAAAATTTGTTTTCCGTTCCTTTGTCCATGTGAAATAATTTGTAACTTGGGTGTAAAATCATGTTTTTTCCCTTCCTTCCATTTTTCCATAGTCACGATTTTTTTTCCCTGTCAATGTTTGTCCTAACATTTATGGAGAAACATGGTCCTTTCTGATTTGATGTGGATTGGCTAGACATTTTGAAACTCTAAGGCCTGCTTTGACTCAAGTCTTTTCCACATGGAGGTCTTGTGCTCATTTGAAAATTTGCCTCTTCATTTTACCTTTGGAATTACGCCAAGGAGACACATGGAGGTTTTGATGGCCCCTGCCAAGACTTAGACACTTTCTTCATGTGGCCGATGTAGCTTTGTCAGACCATGGACATGTGGAGGGCTAGCACTCATTTGAGGATCCACATCTGAGTCCTACCTTATTAGTTGTGCAAGGACACACATGGAGGATTTCGTTGGCTCCTCTCTATACTTAAACCTTTTCAACCAAATTTCTAAGGCTTGGGACATGTGGAGGGCCCACGTTTATTTGGGTACCTACCCCATAATTTTAATTTTGAAAGAGTGCCAATGAGACATGTGGAAGTTTCCACTCACTCTACCATTGCTTCAACTTTTCAATGGCCAAGGAAACTTTCTCAGACCCTAGGTACATGACACCTTCTCATGGTCCTTTTACGTTTTCAACAACTCTTACGGATGAGACACATAGTGATCCCGCACTTGTTTAGGGTCTCTGACTTTGGGCATCATATCAAAGTGCAAGTAAAGAGACATGTGTAGGCTTCTACTGGCTCCTTTTATACAAATACTTTTCAAAGGCTAAAAGATAATTTTCTTGGGCCCAGGGCACGTGGAAGGCCCGCACTTATTTGGAAACTTGCCTCTATACTTCACCTTTGTAGTTACGTCAAGGAAACACGTGGATGACTCTAATCTAAAGTCAAGAAGGTGAGAATCAATGGTTGTTGTGCATTGCATCTGATTTTTCCGCCATTTTTGTTCTAATACTCATGGAGATGTGAATACGCATTATTTTTAATCATTTTTTTATGAAACCCCTTGTCACTTTTGTCTGTAAATTTAAATTTTTATGGATTTTAAAGATTAATTTGTGAGTCTAAGGATTGTTAAGATTTATATTTTAAAGTTGGAACTTCTCATGAACTTGCAAAAATGTGAATTACCAGAGAAGATTGATACAAAGCAGATTTCTAGAATAAAGAGTAGGAAATAGAGGTTTTGAAAGCGTAAAGGAGGATAAAAAAATGTGTCACTAGAGGAGATGAATGGCAGCCCTTGTTAAAACAATGATAGAGATCTTTGCAATGATTCACCTTTTGAACAAGCTGACAATTTTTTTGTAAATTTGTTAAACATCATTTTTGAGAATCTTGATCGAATATGTAACAAAAAAAGATTCCTCGAATATTCTTTTCTTGGGGAAAGCTTTAATGTAAATGAGTTCCATAAAAGCATGCTTGATTTGTTAATAGCTGGAAGTTGAATTTTAAGAGAAAATTTAAGAAAGCCCATCTTCCCGAGACACCAATTTGCAAAACCTATTAATTCCTTATGTTTTAGATTTGATCACGTCAAGTTGGTTGCAAGTGTACAACCATTGACAAGCTTTGAGAGTGTTCATAGAAACATTCCATTGTTAATGAATCTAATCGACTTAGAATTAATCTATGTCAATCTTGGGAAAATTTGTGTCGATTTATTTTAGAATATCTGCAAGTAATTTTTCTTGTTCCCATTGCAATCTTGTGTTAAAGTCCCTCTAAATCACACATGATCTCATCCCTGTGATAGTTTAGTCACATTTTCAATTTCATTACAAGAAGAGCCTTCATCCTATAATGAGATAAAAATTTAAAATCACTTTACTATCATTTTGTTTATAAATATTTTTTGTAAGCCTTTGAGTGTATCTTAGGCATGAGGATTCAAGGGTCTTTGATGCTTAATTGAGTCTTTAGCTTGAGCCTCCATGTTAAATTCTTTGAGATTGTGTGAAACCATGCAAACTGGGCCTCCATTGATGCACACCTTGTGGTTGAAGGAATATTTTAGCTATTTCGAAGATTTCTGTCATTTAGTTTTCCAATTGTTGTGAAGGTTCTCAAAGATCTCAAAAAATCAAGTTTATCCTACTCAATCTCCCACAAAAATTATTCAAAAATAATGAATCCTACTGAACTAAACATTTTTTTATGTGTTTCAATAAATGAATCATTTATACTGCCAAAATATGTAGAAGAAATCAAGACTTTGTAATGTCTCTAGTAATATTAGCCCCTGTTTAGAAAATATCACCATTATTTAGAAGTGACAACTCATGAGAGTTAAATTGTGGTGCACCGATATTATTTTCTCATGGTCTTCTTTCAAATTTGTGCAAAGAACGATACCTTCATTCTCCTTGGTGACACGAGGTTATAAAATAGGTCCTCTAACCTTGGTCGAAAGGCACAACCTAAAGCAGTGAGGATAGATCAAATCCTTAATGAAGGTGCTATCCATTTCTTCGATGCCCGAGTGACAAAGAGTTAGATGAATCCCCTCCCCAGCTACAAAACGACTCATAATATGATCTATTTATCTCTCATTGTCTTGCTAAATCTGTGATGTTTCTCGGTTTCAAGGGAGAATCAATTTGGATACCAACACCAGATTGGTGCAATTACAGGGGATTATTTGAGCTCTGAGATTTATTTTTCCAGCAAAAACACCTAATTGGTGTCATTGCCAGGGACATGAAGATGTTTTCAAATTTTAAACATCATAAACAACACATATAGACCTTGCTAAATGCTTCTTAAAATTTTTGAAGTGCAAATACATTGTTGAAACGTCATCCTATGTCAATATTTGTAATAATCGAGAAAATTTACAAGTTCTACATGTAATATTTCTAGTTTCTGTTGGTTTTTTGCACTAAATTTACATCATCAATGTTAAATATGGGTAAAGGAAGGTTAGATCGGTGAATATTTACATGATTTTAGTGTTGACAGACATTTGACAAATTAATTTTAGCACATTTTCACAACTAAGGTGAAAATCCTTAGTGGCGACTTTATGTTGAATTAATTTTTGATAAATGCTAGTGTCTTAACCTCTATCAATTTAAATTTATCACTAATCTCTACAAATCTAGAAGGAAGAAGATCTTTCTTCGCTAGAGACCCCACTAGAAAGTTGTTTCAAGAACTGGGAAAGACAAATTATGAAGAAAGAACAATCTAGAAAGTTGTTGGAGATAAAAAATCAAGTAAAGGAGTTATCAATTGTGGAAATTGATCAGCTTGTCATTGAAGATTGCCATACTTCATCAAGTGCTTATTAATCAGGTAGTCTTTTTATAGATCTTAATTCTCTAACTGGAGAGGGTCCTTCTTTTGTATTTGAAAAATTTACATCTCATTCTATCCTGTGATCTCCAAATATGATAATATCTTCCAAGAAACAGAGTTTTTAGATAACATTCATTTCGATAAATGCATTCCTGTGCCCCATGGACCCCTCACTCCTCATCATTTTATTTCTCTTGTAAGATCACCTCCCCAAAACAATATGGCCTAGCCCCCATCCAGACCTCCATTTGTGATAAACACTTTTGGTCCTATAGATTTCATAGGTATGGTTGGATATCCAAATGTTGTGCCCCAAGATGTTAGAAATAGACTGCCTAAATTTCTAGGAAATAATTCTTTTTTGGTGATTATCACTTAAAGCTTTTTGTCAATATGATGGAAGAATTTGAGATTGAATTTGAGGATGTGTACATAAAGTTGTTTATTCATACTCTAGAGGAGGATGCACGGGACTAGTATAAATCTTTTCTAGACAATTCCATTGATTCATGGATAGAATTGAAGAATGCTTTTAGATTGCAGTATCGAGATAAAACAGGCCCTAGGTTTCTTTTATAAGAATTTGATAATATTAAGAAGAATCCTCATGAATCTATTCATGACTTAGATACAAGGTTCAATAAGACCACTGAATAGGCTACCTGTGATGTTAAGGCCAAGTGATGTTTCTGTTTGATAAAATACTCGATGCTTTTGATAGTAAGGTTGCCTATTATTTGAGGAATAAAAATCCATCAACATTGAGGCGAGACCTTCACCATGGCTTTTCAAATTGAAAATAAAATCAAGGAAATTGGTAAACCTCCTAAGAGAGAAGGCATCAAGCTGATCAATCCATTAGACACGGTCAAGTAAAGTTGTGGATCTAGAGGAGATTGTATAAACATTCACTAGAGTTGTTAAGGAAATATCCTACAAGCGGCAGAGCAGAGAGAAGGGGATTGGACAAGGTTCCCAAGGTTAGCACAAGCCACAAGGTCAAGAAATATTTTCAAATCATCCCATGGGTGATCAAAGATCTTATGACAGAGGCAAAGGACCCATGGGATTAGGAAATATATAGCCTTGACCTAAGGAAAATAGATTGGTGTCGATCCTTTAGATACTAGAGTTGTTGTTGTGGAAGAAGCCAATTAAATTGAGTGGTGTGACAGATGCTTCTTGCCACATGCCCCATGTGATGAAGAAAAATAAGTTGAGGAAGCTGATGATGAAACTGATGATGATGTGTGCATGATGGGGTGATCCACAAGTTCATAGTAGGGAGTAAATTCATTTGAATTAATCGAGTGCTTAGAAGCTGCTGTAGGTTCTGGGATTGCTTTCACCATGTATTACCCCTTCCTCCCTCTCATGATTTTTAAATATATATGTTACGAGATTTTTAATTTCCTAATAATGATTTTAAACGTAATTAAGGGAATTGATGATTAAAATTGTGATGGAGGAATCCCTTACGAGGAGGATATGCGGTTGTTAATGAATGTTGTGGTTTCCCAAGAAAAATAATATAACACTAGGAGTAAAGTTGTCAAAGGGGCAGGGTCTCAGGGAAAATCAAAAACTCTAGTTCTCACCAATATCTCAAAAGAAACTCCTAATAAAGATACATCCGGCATAATCCTTGTTACCCCAAATAGAAATGGTATCCATGTCCATGCTCAGACCATGAAAAATCCTTTGGTGTCAGGTGATTTTTTCAGTCTTCTTCCTAATGTTACCTTGTCCAAATATGTTCCTTAAGAAATTTTTTAAGTCTTGGCTCAAATCAAGATTTATGTTCCAATTGTTGAGATTCTTAGGATTCCGAGCACAAGAAAAGGGCCTTTGAATATTTGTGATTGAGAGAAGAAAAGATTACCTAAGGTAGAAAGTTAAACAATGTTGAGCCCCTCCTACCATTGCAGAGTTGGAAAAACCCCAAGTGCTAGAAGAACTAGGTGAGCCACACTGAAGTATATTCGGGAACATCCTTGGTTGATTCCCAGCTGAATGTAGATCAATTTTTAACTACTCTAATTATTAGGGACAGGTTGTTATACAACTATATGTTTGATTCGGAGCATCATGCAATGTTATGCCTCTTGAGGTAATGAATGAATTAGATATCAAAGTGACAACAACTTATGGGAAGTACATTTCCATGGATTATAGAGAGGTGCGAGTGGTTGGATGTGTCAAGGGTTTGATAGTGTAACTTCCAGCCTACCGTGCAATAACTTATAATTAGATGTTGTTATTGTTGCTTGCCCTTCCACATACGAAATCTTGTTATCAATAAAATGGGTTCCTAGTGTGGGTGGGAGTGTGAAAATGGATATGTCTTTTTCCACTATACCTATTGAGGTAAGCCTTGTATAGTTTTATGATGAAAATTAGATGCTACATATCATTGAGGATCCCAATAATGCCTCCTATGAAGTGTTATACATTAACATTGATGCTAAGAAATTTGTTGGATTTGTTGATGGTAAAGAGCACAAAATTGATCAATGCAAGTATCTTAATCAAGTAGGTTCTCTTTACTTTGTTGTTTGATGGGGCTTGCTCTAAATTTTGAAATAGTGCTGGTATTGTTCGATATCTCGAGCTCGGGAAGAGTTTGTTTTTTCTTTTAAACTCAACTTTGAGTGCACTAACAATATTGTTGGGTATGAAGCATTACTTTTGGGTCTAAGGATTAAATGGAAATATGGTATTAGAGACATCATTTTTAAAGGAGATTCAGAGCTAATTGTCAAGAAGGTTAGAAAACTATATGAAAAAAAAATTAGAGAATGAAGTAATATAAGCATGCGTCTCATATTTCATTGAAATGTTTGACTCCTTCAACATAATACATCACAATAGAAAGTACAATAATCTAGTAGATAAATTGGCTGTATTGGGGTCTATATTTTAAAATTGTAATGTATCCCCTATTGAGTATAATATTGAGGTATTGACTAGGCCATTCGTTCTGAAAATGTTAAACACCTGGAAAGCGTTCAAAGAGGATGCCTAGGTACAAAGGTTTTTAGAACCAAGGAGAATTTTTCGATTAATGTATGGATTGGGAGCTAATGGTTTGTCTGCTTTGATGGAAAGGAGAATTTTTGGAAAATACATCATTCGGTTGAAGACTAATACTATTCCCAAATGTTTTGTAGCACTTGAATCAAATTTTGATAATACTGATTGCATTGTCAATGCACACATCTCATCCTTTAGGCATGTTGAAGAGTATGACCTAGGCATGAAGGATAAACCATGTAAGATCTGGCTAGGTAGAAATCTAAGAAAGGAAGAAAAGTAGTCGTATGTCCAATTATTGAAGAAATACTAGGATTGCTTAGCATGGTCTTATTATCAACTAAAAGCATACATAGAGCATCTTTTATAGTAGGAAATTCCCTTAGAAGCTTTATGTTAAGCCGTTTAGGAAAAAATGGAGTCGGATCAATCCACTCCTTTCCCTGAAGATGCAAGAAGAATTGAAAAAGTTGAGGGATGGAGGAATCATATAGCCCACAAGGTACTCATCATGGGTTACAAACTTGGTACCTATCAGAAAGAAGAACGGAGATATAAGGTTGTGTGTGGACTTTAGAAACTTGAATAGAGCATCAATGAAGGATAACTACCCTATGAAAAATATGGACAACATGTTACAATTGGTTACTAGTTCAAAATTGTTATCCACCTTGGATGGTTTTTCTAGATATAACCAGGTAGTCGTGAAGGAATCAGAGTGAATCAAGACTTCCTTTACCACTCCTTGGGGAACATATGTATATGTCAAAATTACTTTTGGTCTAATGAATGTTGAAGCCACTTTCCAAAGAGAATTGGATGTAGCTTTCTCTACATATATTAATGATTTCATTGCTGTATAGCAAGATGATGTGACTGTTTTCTCCAGAAAAAGAAGTGACCACCTGCAACACTTCAAAAAAATGTTGTTAAGATGCGGGAATTATGGTATTTCACTAAATCCCAAGAAGTGCCACTTTGGAGTTAGAAAGTAAAGTTGCTTGGACACATTGTGTCGAAAGAAGGGGTTATGATTGATTCTAAAAGGGTAGAATCCATCAGTAATGTCCCTATTCCAAGAACCAAGAAGGGAATTCAATCCTTTTTGGGAAGGTTAATTTTATTAGGAGATTTATCTCCAACTTTGTTGAACTAACTATCCCTATTACTAGCATGTTGAAGAAAGACTAAAGTATCAAATGGGAAGCATTAGTTATTTGATATTTTGCTGGGATCAAAGAAGCATTAAAGAATGCTCCTTGTTTAGCAGCTCTAGATTATACAAACTCTTTCCAAATTTTTTTCTTTTTCTTGAGAAAGCAATATTGCAACTTTGTGTAGTTGTAGAAGGATGATGAGGGAGCTGAAAGACTAATTTCCTTTTTAGTAAGGCATTACAAGGAGCTAAGCTAAAGTATACTATCATGGAGAAGTAGTAATTTTCTTTGGTAAAGGAAACAAAGGTCTTCAATCCATATATTCTTAGTTCCAAAGTGAATTCTTATGTTCCCACACCATGGTCAAAGATATCCTACCGAGAAATGAAGGTTTCAAGAAAAAAATATACGAGATGGGTAAACAAATTGTAAGAGTATGATATGGATATCCAAACAAAATAATTGGTCGAGGTTTGGGCCTAGAAAACTTAAGGCAGAGAGTAATCTCATGAGACAATTGAGGTAAATGAAGTTGAAGAAGAAAGGCTGAATGTCCTTGAAAAACTAATAAATTATTAATGGTACAAGGACATATTTTTTTTCTCAAACATCTATAGTGCCCTGAACATTTAAGCAAGAATCGAGAAAAGAGCACTTAAGTTATCTTCCCAAAAATATTTCATTATTGATTTTGGGCTAGGTTGGAAGAACCCGAGGGATTTCTCCTAAGATGCATTCTTGAAGATGAAGCCCCTAAAATAATTGTTGATCTCCATGGAGGAGTTTGTGGGGATAATTTTGGTGGAAGAGTCACAACTCATAAGATTTGAAGCGCTAGTTATTGGTGGCCAACTCTTTTCAAGGATATAACTCGTTGGTAAGAAAATGTGAAAGTTGCCAATGCTTTTTTGAAATACCGAAAGCTTCATGCTCCCTTCCTTTGTAGCTTTGATCAATTGAAGCCCCATTTAGGCAATGGGGAATGGACTTCATTGGTGAGATTTAAGATCCTTCAAGTGCTAGCCATAAGTGAATTTTAGTAGCCTTATGATTACTTCACCAAATGGGTGGAGGCAATCCCCATCATGAAAGCAACTCACCAAATTATCATGGATTTCATTCGAATCATATCATTTGCGGGTTTGGAGTACATCTAAGATAGTTGGTGATAATTGCATGAGCTTCAGGATAAACCTTTAGTGGCCATGTGCCATGAATATGGGATCAATTTGACATGTGATTCCAATTATAATCCCTAAGGAAATAGACAAGCAGAGTACAATAATAAAAATTTGTTGAAGATAATTAGAAGAACTTTGGAGTTGAATAAAAGGAAGTGGGGTGAGCAGTTGAAGTTTGTTGTTTGGGCTGATCGAATCAATGTTAAACGAGCTCTTGGAAAACTCCAATTTGAGTTGTTATATGGAACTCAAGCTCTACTTCCCTTGCATATGAAATTATCTTCATTTCAATTTCTTCAACAACTACAAGATCAATAGGTTAGTCCCTACGATGCTTGTATCAATCAAATTGTTGAGTTAGATGAAGAAAGAAGGGCATCCCATTAGAGACATGTAAAATTTAGAGAGAAATTGAAGAAGGTGACTCCTAGAGATTTCGGTGTGGGAGATCTTGTGCTATTGTGGGATGGAAAGCATGAGGATAAGGGTAAAAATGTAAAGTTTTATGCATTGTGGATGTTCCTTATTCAATTGATATTCGAATTAGTGAATATACTTTATTCTTAAAAGACCTAGTTGGGGATTTTATCGAATTTCTTGTTAATGGCAGTCATTTGAAACATTTCCTTGATTAATTTCTTAGAATTGAGGTATGCACCATTGTATATTGTATAATCTTTTGGTTTCTTTCTTCTTTCATGTTTTTCTATTTTGGTTCATTACGGTCCTTGGTGGCCTATTTTTTTGGTTTCCCGGTTTGTTCTGGAGGGTTGGGTCATGACTCTGTTGCCCAATGGTTTCTTTTTGGCACTTGGTCTACTCTTTGTTCTTGTGGCACTTGCAGTAAGTGTCCATCCCCAAGTCGGAGCCGATGTTGGTGCTGAATTTGATCTTGGCCCATTTCCTCTAAAAAATCTTCAATTTGTGGACTCTGTCGTATTTGATATCTCCCGTATTGAGGCGTGAAAATTCTTTCCTTCATCTCGGTTGCCATGATCAATCCTTTCCTTTGGTTGAGGATCACATTAATTCTTTTTTTTTTTTTTTTTTTCCGTTCCTCCTCTGTCCATGTGAAAGAATTTGTAACTTGGGCATAAAATTAGGTTTTTTTCCCTTCCTTCCATTTTTCCACAATCACATTTTGTTTTCCCTATCAATTTTTGTCCCAACATCTATGTAAACATGGTCCTTTCTGATTAGATGCAGCTTAGTAGGGCATTTTGAAACTCTAAGGCCCATTTGGACTCAAGTCTTATCCACATGGAGGGCTTGCACTCATCTGGAAATTTTCCTCTTCATTTGACCTTTGGAGTTGCGCCAAGGAGACATGTGGAGGTTTCCACTAGCCCCGGCTAGAATTACACACTTTTTCATCGACCGATGCATCTTTATCGAGACCATGGACACGTGCGGGGTGGGCACTCATTTGAGGATCCACCTCGAGTCCTACCTTAACAGATTGCGCCAGGAGACACGTGGAGGCTTCCGATAGCTCCTCTCTATACTTACACTTTTTCAAATAAATTTCTAAGGTCTTGGACACATGGAGGCCCGCACTTTTTGGGGACTTGCCCTTGAATTTATTTTTGAAAGAGCGCCATGGAGACACGTGGAAGTTTCTACTCAATTTCCCTTGATTGGACATTTTAACGGATGAGGAAAATTTCTCGGACTCGGTCATGTGGCGCCTTCCACCGGTCCTTAAACATTTTCAACAACTCTTCCGGATTTAGACATGTGGAGAGCCCACACTAGTTTAGGAATTCCACTTTTGGGAACCATATCAAAAGTGCACCAAAGACACATGTGGAGGCTTCCTCTAGATCCTTTTAATACTCGAGACTTTTCAAAGGCCAAAATATAATTTTTTTGGGCCTAGTGCATGTGGAAGGCCCATGCTTGTTTGGAAAATTGCCTCTATACTTCACCTTTGTAGTTGTGCCAAGGAAACACATGGATGAATCTAATCTAAAGCCGAGAAAGGAGAGAATCAACGTATGTTGTGCATTACATCTGATTTTTCTACCATTTTTTCTCTAAAACTCATGGAGATGTGAATACGCATTATTTTTCATTATTTTTGATGAAACCCCTTGTATTTTTTTCTCTACAAAGTGCAATTGAATGGATTTTCAAGCTTAATTTGTGAGTCCAAGGATTGTTAAGATTGATATTTTAAAGTTGTAATTGATCGGGAACTTGCAAAAATGGGAATTACCGGTGAAGCTAGATATAGAGTAGAGTTGTAGAAGAAAGATTGGGAAATAGAGGTTGCGAAGTGCAAAGGATAAAAATGTGTCGCAGAGGAGATGAATTAGAGCCCAGTTAAAACAATGATGGAGATATTTGTAATGATTCACCTTTTGAACAACTAACAACTTTTTGTTGTAATGATGGCTCTTTGTATATTTTGGGTCTCATGTAAATAGCCACTCCGTTTATGTTGAATGGCCTTGAATTTACTCTCTATGTTATCGGGGATGGAGATAGAAATCTAAGATGTTGAAGAAGATGTTCGCATATTCCTTTGTAGGATTTTGACAAGATTGCTTAAAAGTAATCCCATGAATTTGGTTCAAGGGCTTTCATTGACTTATGTGCATGCGAATTACTACTACCGATCATCGCACTTTGGACTTGCCGGATGGATACAAACTTATGCATCTCGGATTGGTCATGACCATCGTAATGGAGGTTGTGCTTTTGTCTAGTACATGCATAACCTTATATGCATTATCTTTCGCTTGATCGAGATCATATGAGAAGAATAAAAACTTCACTTCCATAGACATCGGAGGGAGATCTTGTAAACAAATCATCATCCATTGAATCGATCGAGTGTTTTCTTCTTCTCTTTCAAATTGAGGTGATTAGATAAGGCAAGATCACCACCATTATGGGTGACTTTCATACATACAAAAAATGGTCTAAGTCTAGATAGACAAGTAGTCTCTCCTCTCTAGTTCTTGATTGTGTTTTTATCCTTCTCATGAACTTGCTTGGACTGCTGAAATCAGTAGATTTGTTACTTGGGGATAAGTCTAGAAAGACAAATAGTATCTCCTCTATAGTTCTTGACCGTGTTTGTATCCTTCTCATGAACTTGCTTGGAATTGCTGAAATGAGTAGATTTGTTTCTTTTGGAGTCTTGATGTATAACTTCAAGGCTTCTTAAAATCCGTAATCATAGTAAGTTTAAATCAATTCCTACCGTAATAAGATGGAGACTTCTTAGGTTCCCACTGTGTGCATTCCAAAACTATTAGTGTAAAATCACAAAGCACCCTAAATGAGTCTATATATCTAATTTTCTAAGTTATAATCATTTGGTGTGATCCACATAACATTGAGTCTTCCTCAAAGTGTGGGACTCTGCAAAATAGGAAGACTCTCCAGATTAAAGGTTGGTTCCTATTCCTCTATTTAGGTGCATATGTAGAAACTTGCAGAGGGTCTATTCTTAATCCTAATCTAAAACTTGCCAAGGAGACAGGGATAAAAGAGTATAAGAAATAAGAAATAACTAAACTACCAGGTGATGCACCAAAGGAATGATGAACACTTATTTTTCCAATAGACACAAACCAACAAAATGCATACAATAAACAAAGCACAGATAGCCAGATCTGTAATGGAAGACCAAATGGAAGCAAAAGAGACAAGAAAGGATATAAGATCGATCACAGATGTGTTTTATTGCTCTATGGATTGATATAGTTCATTACAAAGTAGCCAAAAGGTAGAAATGTATTACAATTTTAATGTCATTTCTAAACCCCACAAATCCTATTGCTAGAAGGAGAAAGGAGCACTGAAAACAAGGAATGTCCAACCCTTTACAATGAATCCTGCCCCCATATTTATAGATTCTACCTAAAAGAAGAAAGAGAGAGAGAAGCAAGAAAATTAGGTTGAAAATCAACCACTGTTGTTAATGCTTATGATAAAATATGCCCCCAAATTTTTATTTCCGCATGAATTCTTTATTTGGTGCCTTGAAAGAAGAGGAAACAACGGAAATAGATCAAATCTGATCGGTTGTTGAGACAGATGGATTCTCGCATCAAGGCCCAAAGACATTTCCTCCACTTTCATTTACCTAACCTCCTTAAAATTAAAGTTTCAAGCCTCTATGGCGTGAGCGAGGTTGAGATCTTTCCAACGGTGTCAAATTCACGATATTTCAAGCCCGAGTCGAAAGATATACCCTTTCGAAGTTTGTATCAGTCCGCATGAGATGGGTGGGAAACAAATTTGAAAAATGGGTCCCCTTTGGATATGGGACACATGGCAGCTAGATTAGAGAAAATCGAGCTTACTGTGTCCTCAATTTATCTTTTTCCCTATTGCGTAAAAATGCAAAACTCAAAAAACTCCCCACACCTCGAAGCTTTGCCTTCGACACGGGGCTCCTTTTTGGTTGGCCGGGAAATGTGCTTCCGTCTTTGTCTTTGTGTCTTTTGAACGAAAGGAAATTTTTCACTTTTTCCTCTAACTCCCACTTTGGTTTTCACTCGGAGTTCACATGCGACTTTTTCCTTGGGTGGAGTTGTAGGCCATTTTGTAAATTTTACCCCTTTTGATATAGGAGGAAAAGAACCAACATTTCCCCACCGCCTCGCTTTTCCCTGGGACATGCAAAGCACTATGAAAATCATTTGGAAACCTTTTCTTTATTCAATCTTTGAATTAGTAAGATGCTTGGCAACCTCCACTAGCTTGTTTGTGCATTGAATATTCAACTAACTCGGCCCCTATTGGAATAACATGTGGAGGCACCACACTTGCTTGAAAACATGGCCCAAAGTTTACATTTTGAGGAGCGTCGAGTTCACACTTTTCGGTCTCCATAGGCCTCGTGGACCTTTCAACAGTCTCTCTTATCCTTTTGGGCTCTGGGCTACATGGCGAGTTCACGCTCATTTAAGTCTACGCCTTGAGACCAACTCTTAGAGATGCACCATTAAGACACTTGGCATTCTCCACTTACACTTTTATACTTAACCAATTTTGAGGCCCGCCTTTTGACTCTGTTTCGACCATTTGCTACATGTAGGGCTAACACAAGTTTGAGTCTCTACCCGTCCTCCCGGTTTTACGCCAAGCTCGCCACCTGGCACTTCCTTTTTAGTAAAAGACTTTTCAACACCCCATAATTTCTTGGGGTTTTGGATGCATGAAGCCTGGCACAAGTTTGGGCTCCCCCTTTTTGGATTCACCTTTGGAGAATCATCCTTAAGACACACGCTCCTTCCATAGCCTCCTCCATACTTAGTCATTTTTGGACCTTTCCCAAATTGTTTTCGATCCTGAAAACTTTGAATCCTCACTATTTTTCCCTTTCTTGGTCCTGGCCTCCCTGCAGATCGCCCCTTTCTCTCTGCCCCTACAATTTCATTGTTGAGTCTACATGTAACTTGTAGAATGAATTTAAGACATGAAACAACTTGACAAAGTTGTTTCTTCTTACACATGGTCGTTTAATTTTCCTCAACCCCACCACTTCATCATTGAGTCCCCCTTGACCCTTTAAATAGATTTAAGATATGGAAACACTCAAAAGAATTGTTTCTTCTATTTCTTCTTGCACATGTTCGTTTAATTTAACTTTCTCGGGCCTCTTTTTTTGATTTGTGTAGTTCGGAACTCAAGCTTGTGGGTCGAATCATTTCCCTTAATGTTTTCTTTATGTGTAGGACTTATTTTGACCAAATTTTTGGGGAGGTAAATTTGAGATAACACAATCCATTGGGAAATGGAGTCAAAGAATAAGCTTGTAGAGCAGAACAATAATAAACAACTCCCCTAAGGACAAACCGAGTAACCAACAAAATGGCGACCAAGGACCATGAAAAACAAAACCAGAAAAACACGAAATCAAAAAGAAACTAGAAGACTATACACTATACAATAATAGCGAGCATCTTGATTCAAAAAAAAATAAAGGAAAATCTTCAAGTGCCTTCCATTCTCGATATGTGTTAAGCGGTTTTGATATATGTTTAACAACTGGTCATATGATTGTCTCTCTTTTCTATCTAAGTTGCTATCTGACCACATTTTTTTTAGGCTTATCCTTTGTGCCTAGGTCAATTTTTTTAACATCCTTCAAGGCTTCATCAAATATCAAAGTCTCTGGAAAATCATCCTGCTCATGATACCTTCATTAATCAATTTCATATTCCTTGAAATCAACATAGCTCATAGAGTTATCAATATCAATTTCTCGTATGCATTACTTCATAAGAAGAATTGTTGGGGTCCTTAATAAGATATAACATTTTCTTTTCACTAGGAAACTTCACAAGGCTGCCTTAAATTGGAATGGTGGCAAAAGACATATCCATCCGAACACTTCCACCAACACTTACGCCCACTTTCTTCATAATAGCATGCCCCATTTGGCGGGGCAATCAGCAATAACAACATCAAGTTTCAAGTTCTTACCTGGATAAGCTGTAAGTTGTATCACCAAACCTTTTACACATCCTACAACTAGCACCTCTCTAGAATCCATTGCAGTACACTTTCCATAAGTTGCTATTAATTTGAGATCTAACTTATTCATGACCTCAAGAGGCATAACATTGTATGATGCTCTAGAATCAAACATACAATTGTGTAACAACTTATCCTTAATAATCAAAGTAGTGAAAAATGGATCCACCTTCAGTTGAGACTCAACCAAGGATGTTCCCAAATATACTTCAGGTGGCTCACCTAGTTCTTCCAAAGACTTCAATTCTTTTCAACTATGCAATGGTAGGAAGAGTCTCAACATTTTTACATTTGTGCCTTTGGTTACCTTTTCTTCTTTAAATCCCAAATATTCGAATTCTCTGTTCCTATGCTCAAGGATTCTAAGCAATTCAACAATAGGAACATAAATCTTGATTTGACTCAAGATTTGGGCTATGTCATAAGGAACATATTTGTGAAATGTGGTGTTAAGAGGAAGGTTTACAAATGCATCGATGGCACAAGATTTTTTTATAGTCTCGAGCATGGGGAGGAACACAAGTTTTATCTGGGGTGACCAAGCCTTTACAGATGCATATTTTTTAGGGGTTTCCTTATGGATATTGGTAAGAACTGGAATTTTTGGTTTAGCCTGAGGCCCTATCCCTTTGGAAACCTTACTCCTGTTATTATATTCTTTTCATGGCCAATCACAACATTCATTAACAATCGCTTATCCTCCTCGAGGGATTCCTCCATCATACTTCTCAATCATTAATTCCCTTAAGTATTCAAAATCATTATTAGGCAATTCAAAATCTTACACCATATCAATTTTAGAAGTATGAGTGGGAGGAAGAGGTAATACCGGTGAATGTAATCCCATAAATCTTTAATAATTTTGGCACTCATTAGCTCAGTTGAGGTTTCTCCCTATTGTGAACTTGTAGAGCAATCCATCGTGCATGCATCATCATCAGTGTCATCATCATCAGCTTCTTCCTCAACTCCCTTTTCAACAACACATGGAGAATGTGGCAAGAAACAACTATCACACCACTCAATTTCATGAGCTTCATCAATAGCAAGAACTCTTGCGCAGTCAAAAGATCGGGCACAATTTTATTCTCCCTAGCATTGGGTTGTCTAGCTCCCATGGGTTACCTCTATCATCATATATCCGATTATTTCTAGGATGATTTACATATCTGAATTTTCCTTGTTGCCTATGTTGACATTGAGAACCTTTTCTAGTTACTTTCTCTTCCTTTTTATCTTGTAATATATTTCTTTGACATCCCCAACTATAGTCCTTACAACTTCTTGGAGATCCGCATCCGTACTTGATTGAGACTTCTCTAGGTTTATTAGTTTAACACCCTCCCTCTTAGGAGGTTTTCCAACCGCTTTAATGTTCTTCTCAATTTTAGATCCATGGTAAAGGCCTACCTCAAATTTCCAGGTTCCTATCCCTCAAATAGTAAGCAAATTTCTTATCAAATGCATCTGAATACTTTATCGGACATGATTCATCACATGGCCTCAAATTAACAAGCAATCTTCTCAATGTTTTATTAAATCTTGTATTGAAGTCATGCATGGATTTGTTAGGATTCTTTATTATATTTTCAAATTATGATAAAAGAAACATAGGGTCTATTTTATCTCCATAGTGCAGTCTAAAAGCATTCTTTATCTCTCGTCCAAGAATCAATGGAATTATCTAGCAAAGTATGGATACAATTTGCATCTTTATACAGTATCCTAATCCTAAAATTCTATTTCAAATTCCTCCATCATATTGACAAATAGCTTCAAGTGTTGATCACGGGATTGCATTATATCCTTGAAACTTAGTTAATCTATTTCTTACATCTTGTGGCACAACATTTGATAACCACTATATTTCTAAAATAGTTGGGAAAAAAGTATTAACAACAAATGGAGGTCTTGGTGGAGGATGAGCCATATTATTTTGAGGAGGTGATCTTACAAGAGAAATAAAATGATGAGTGAGGGGTGCAGATGAGTACAGGGGTGTAAATCTTAGAATGACTACCCTCTAAAGGCTCTGTTTCTTGGAAAACTCTATCAAATTTGGAAAATACAGGGGTAGATTGACAAGAAAAATTTTCAAATACAAATGAAGGCCCCTCTCTAGATGGAGAGTTCAATTAAACAAATACAATACCACGATTCGGAAGAAATTGAGGAAGTATTGCAATCTTCAATCACAAGATGATCAGTTTCACCAATGGAGATCTCTTTCCTTGATGCTTGATCTCCAACAACCTTCCAAATTCTTTTTCCTTCTGAATTAGACATTCCCATCTCTTGGAACAACCTTCTAGTATGGTCCTTGGTGAATAAAGATCTTATTCCTTCTAGCTTTGCAGATATTAATGACAAATCTTACTTGATATATGTTAAGACATTGATATTTATTAAGAATTTAAACAACACAGAGTTTCCACTAAGGATTTTCACCTTAGTTTGTGTAGATGCAGATATGAAAGACCTATCAAATTTCTATCAATATTAGATTCATCCAAAGCTTACAAGATCTGCTCTTCTTCTACCCAAATTTGTCTATGATGAAACAGACTTTAGTGCAATAATTATATAAGTTGGAAATATTGCACTCAAAACTTACAACTTTGAACAATTCTTATAGATCTAAATAGATAATGATGTTATAGCAATGTATTCGTAGTTAGATCATATAAGAAACATTACTGTGGTCTATATGTATTACATTTGTAAAATACTTCAAAGAGTGCCCGACAGTGACACCACGAGTGTTGTTTCCACACAAATAAATCTCAGAGCTCAAATAATCACCTAAAATGGTACCACAAGTGTTTTTGATGGGAAAAATGGATATGAACTAGCAAAAAATCAACAAATCATCCACGACAATGAAATCAGATCCCCTGGAAATGGTGTCGAGTTGTGTTGGTATCCAAATTTGTTCTCCTTTTCAAGTTGAGCAGCATCACATATTTGACATGGAGCTTAGAGACAGATAGATCATAATGTATGTTGTTTTGTAGCTGAGGATGAGATCTAACTAGCCCTTTATCACTCATATTTGTGGAGAGATAGATAACACCCTCAAGAGGATTTGACCTATCCTCACTACTTTAGGTCGTGCCTTTCGACCAGGGTGAGAGGACCCATAGTGTAACCTTTGTTTGATGAAGGAGATGGAGATATCCTTCTTTTGCACAAATTTTATGAAGAAAACCTTGGGAAAGTATGATCAATACTCCATTATTTAACTCTTAAGAGTTGTCACTTCTAAAAGATGGAGACACTTTTAAAACAAGGCTAAGGTTACTGAAGACATTATGAAATCTTGATTGTTCTGCATATTTTAGTAAATAGATTTTGTTCCTTTGTGGATATACAGGGAAAAATAGGGGTAGTTCAAGATGGATTTATTTTTTTGAATAATTTTTGTGGGAGATTAAGCGAGAATAAAATTTGCTATACCGGATCTTTGAGAGACTTCACAACAATTGGAAAGCTAAATGATAGAAAGCTTGAGAATAGTTAAAATATTCCTTCAATAGAAGGTGTGCACTAATGGACACACATATTCATATAATTTCATACAATCTCAAAGAATTTAACGCAAAGACTCAAGGTAAAGACACAATAAAACATTAAAGGCCCCTAGTTCCTCATGCCTAAGATACACTTGAAGGCTTACAAAAATCTTTATCAACAGATGATAGTGAAGTGATTTTAAATTGTTTATCTCATCACAGGATGAAGGATCTTCTTAAAATGAAATTACAAATGCCACTAAACTGTCATAGGGACGAGATCCTGTGTGATTCAGAGGGACTTTAACACAAGATTTCAATAGGAATAAGAAAAACTACTTGCAGACATTATGAAACAAAGCAGACACAAATTGCTCCAAGATTGACACAAATTAACTTGAAATTGATTAGATTCAGAAATCTTAGAGAAATCTTAGAGCTTGTCAATGGCTATACATCTACAACAAACTTGACATGATAGAAAATCTAACATAGAAGAAATTAACTAGGTATCTCGGATTGGTCTCTCAGGAAGATGAGATCTCTCAAATTTTCTCTTAAGAATTCAACCCCTAACCTTTTACAAGAGTATTCTTATTGTATTTAAACATTTAACTTTCTCACTCATCCCAAATTTTCCCCAAAAAGAAGAATATTCAAGGGACATTTTTTTGTTACCAATTTTCCTCAGAAAGTGACGTTTAACAAATTTGTAACAAAAGCTACTAGGTGGACCAATTATGAACTAATCACGTTTCTCAAACCCTCGACTAATGACTAGGATGCCATGCCACAATGTTTTTTCATTCCTTCTAATCATTTTGATTCTGTCATGCAAGAAATCCCCATTTTAATCATTCTCCAAAGGCTCTATAGCTAGATCTGATAGGTAAACATTTTCACTCTTGAGGAAACACCTTTTTCATCTTTTGTGCCTGTAACCTTCATCATTTCATCCTTTTCCCTCTCTTTCCTTTGTAACTCTACCCGACATCCATATTCTCTATTAATTCAAATTTTTACAAGTTCTCAAGCAATTCCATCTTCAAAATATCGACCTTAACAATCCTTGGACTCAAAAATTAAGTTATGAATCCATTCAATGGCACTTTGCAGACAAAAACAACAAGAAATTTCATCAAAAATGATGAGAAATAGTCCGTATTCACATCTCTAGGAGTCTTGGAGTAAAAATGGCAGAAAAACAGATGCAATGCACAACAATCGCTTGATTTTGCCCCTTGCCTAGTTTATATTGTTTCCTTGGTGTAAGCTGCAAAGGAGAAGTAGAAGGGAATGTTTCCAAAGAAGTAAGGGCATTCCACATGCCTGGGCCCCTGAAAAACACCTTTTAGCCTTTGAAAAGTCTCGGTAAAAAAGGAGCAGTGAGAAGCCTCCACATGCCTCAATGGCGCACTTTACACGAGTTCACCACATGTGTCGAGTCTAGCATAGTTATTAAAAAATTTGAAGGATCAGCAGAAGGTGCCATGCGTCTAGGGTTCGAGACAATTTTCCTTGGCCATTGAAAAGTCCAAGCAAGTGCAGAGTGACCTGGAAGCCTTCAAGTGTCCTCCGGTGCTTCTTCAAAATAAAATTTAGGGGCTGGTCCCCAATCAGCACGGTCCCTCCACGTGTCCCACGCTTTAGATAGTTTCTTTGAGAAGTTTAAGTATTGATTGAGTGGTGGAAGCCTCCACATGTATATGTGGCACAAATGTTAAGGTGGGACCTCGAGGTGGATCCTTAAATGAGCACTATCCCTCCACGTGTCCATGGTCTTCCAAAACTTCACTATTTGCATGAAATAATTGTCTAAGTCTAGGCAAGGCACCAAAACCTCCACGTGTCTCACGACGCAACTCCAAGGTCAAACCAAAAGAAAATTTTCATATTAGCTTCAGATCTCCACGTGATAAATTTTGAGTTGAAATGGGCCTTAGAGTTTTGAATTGCCTTACCAAGCCATATTCAACAAGAAAGGGCCACATTTCCAAAGATGCTTTGAGATATAAATTTGACCAGGAAAATACACCCATCAAACCATAAAACGTAGGAAAATCACCATTTACTCCTGGAAATGAATCCTTCTTCAAGGATAGAGAATTTGGAAATGATATAATTCCCAAATATGATCCTCCAAGCCACATCCAATCATGTTTTGATAGATAGTTGGGACAAAATGACAGGAAAACAAAACATGATTGTGGGAAATGGAAGGAAGGAAGAAACCCGAGTTTTCACCCAAGTTACTAATATTTTCACATGGACAGAGGCGAATTTTTTTTTCTAGAATAGCTATCCTTGACAAAGGAAGGGACTGATCATGGCAACCAAATGGAGGACACAAATTTCATGCATAAATACGGGGAGATAGAAAACATGACAGTAGTATGCAAACTGAAGATTGTCAAGGACAAACGGATGAGACCAAATTGAGCACCAACACCATCTAACATACCATTAGTGCTCAAATCCTTCAAATATCTATAATTCAAATGTCAAAATATTTCATGTTAGAGCTTACTCTCGAATCGCATGAGAAATCAATCCTGTCACTATTGAGTACGTGTCATCAAAACCCTCAAATTGATATAGTATAGAACTATGATCAACAATACCTTGAGCAACAAGTGAATGAGGCTCCAAAAAGTTTTTACTTCTGCTCCATGTGGTGTAAAATTCACAATTTTTCCTTGACCATAATGAAAATTTTGATATACAGAAATAAACTTTGTGGTGATGTTAGGAGCTTACAAGTGCATCTTGATATCGGCACCATTAAGGTGTATGTCACCTTTTCCTTTAACAGAAAGAAAGGAAGAATCTCCAACCTCAATTTTTGAAGTAGAACTCAAACCTAGAGAAACAAAATATTACTTAGAATAAGTCATGTGATGAGAAGCACCATAATATATAACCCATTTGTTTGTAAGTGGTGACTTAGATCTCCCAACAACATTAATTATTTTGCCATATTGATTAGAAGGAGGTTGAGTGGAGATAGAAATTTTTGTTTCTTGATTCCATCATGTAATGCTTGAATTCTCTTATAACAGCCATGTTCTTCATAACCACTACCGCCATGAAAATAACATGACAGGATAGACTTATTCTTGGATTTAGAAGACTCCTTGGTTTTATAGTTGTTTTCTTTGGGCTTAGGAGCACCTTGAGATGGAGAAGGGTGGATTTGGTTTTAATTTTTGATCTTCCATTCCCCTTGGGATTAGATGCAACTAATGAATTTTGAGAGGTGTGTTGGTGCTCAATTTGATCTCACCCCATTTGCTCTAAAAATTCTTTAATCATGGGCTCAGTTGTATTTTCTATCTCCCCATATTGAGGCATGAAATCTCTTTCCTTCATCTGGTTTCCATGATTAATCATTTCCTATGGTCGAGGATCACATTAAGTCTAAAAACAAATTCCTTCCTTTGTCCATGTGAAAAAATTTGTAACTTGGGTGTAAAATCAGGTTTTTTCCCTTCCTTCTGCTTTTCCACACAGTCACATTTTGTTTTCCTGCACAATTTTGTCCCAACATCTGTGGAAACATGTTCTTTTCTGATTTGATGTGAATCAATGGGGCATTTGAAACTCTAAGGCCCACTTTGACTCAAGTCTTGTCCACATGGAGGGCCTGCGCTCATCTAAAAATTCACCTCTTCGTTTGACCTTTGGAGTTGCACCAAAGAGACACGTGGAGGTTTCTATTGGCCCTGCCTAGACTTAGACACTTTTTCATGCGGCTGATGTAGCTTTTTAGACCATGGACATGTGGAGGGTCGACACTCATTTGAGGATCTTCCTCTGAGTCCTACCTTATCAGTTGTGCCAGGGAGACACGTGGAGGCTACCATTGGCTCTCTCTTATACTTAAACCTTTTTGAGAAAATTTCTAAGGCACTGGGACACATGGAGGGCCTGCCCTTGAATTTTATTTTTGAAAGGGCACCAATGAGACACATGGAATTTTCTCGCTTACTCTCTCCTTGCTTAGACTTTTTAACGACCAAGGAAACTTTCTCAGACCCTAGGCACATGGTGCATTCTGTTGGTCCTTAAATGTTTTCAACAACTCTACCGAACTGAGACACGTGGTGAGCCCACACTTGTTTAGGGTCTCCACTTTTGGGCACCATATTAAAATTATGCCAAAGAGACATGTGGAGGCTTCTACTGGCTCCTTTTTATACTAAGAATTTTCAAAGGCCAAAAGATAATTTTCTTGGGCCCAGGTCATGTGGAAGGCCCGTGCTTGTTTGGAAACTTGCCTGTATACTTCACCTTTGCAGTTGCACCAAGGAAACATGTGGACGGATCTATTATAAAATTGAGAAAGGTGAGAATCATTGGTTGTTGTGTATTGCATCTAGTTTTGCCACCTTTTTTCTCTAAGACTCATGGAGATGCGAACACACATTATTTTTCATCATTTTTAAAAGAAAATCCTTGTCATTTTTATGTCAGCAAAGTGCAATTGAATGGATTTTAAATATTAATTTGTGAGTCCACGAATTGTTAAGATTGATATTTTAAAGTTGGAATTGCTTGGGAACTTGCAAAAACGTGAATTACCAGAGAATCTTAATAAAAAGTAGAGTTTCGAAGAAAGAGTGGGAAATAGAGGTTGCAGTGGAAAGGATAAAAAAATGTGTCTCAGAGGATGATTTGGTTACCCAGTTAAAAAAATGATGGAGATCTTTGCAATGATTCACCTTTTAGAGCAATCGACAATTTTTGGTTGTAAATTTGTTAAACTTCATTTTCTAAGAATCGTGATCAAATATGTAACAAACAAAGGTTCCTCAAATATTATTTTCTTGGGGGAAAGTTTTAATGTAAATGAGTGCTATAAAAGCATGCTTTAGTCATGCAAATAGTCGGGGGTTGAATTTTTAAGAGAAAATTTGAGAAATCCCATCTTCCTAAGAGACCAATTTGCGAAACCTGTTAATTTCTTATGTTTTAGATCTGATCACATCAAGTTGGTTGCAAGTGTACAACCATTGACAAGCTCTGGGAGTGTTCATAGAAACTTTCCGCTGTTGATGAATCTAATTGACTTAAAATTAATCTATGTCAATCTTGGGAAAATTTGTGTTTGCTTTATTTTTGAATGTATGCAAGTAATTTTTCTTATTCTCATTGCAATCTTGTGTTAAAATCCCTCCGAATCACACGGGATCTCATCCATGTGATAGTTTAGTCACATTTGCAATTTTATTATGAGAAGAGCCTTCATACTTTGTAATGAGATAAACAATTTAAAATCAATTTATTGTCATTTTGTTGATAAATATTTTCGTAAGCCTTTGAGTGTATCTTAGGCATGAGGAACCTGGGGATCTTTGATGCTTAATTGAGTCTTTATCCCAAACCTCTATATTAAATTCTTTGAGATTGTGTTAAACCATGTAAATATGGGCCTCCATTGATGCACACCTTCTAGTTAAAGGAATATTTTAGCTATTTAAAATCTTTTTGTCATTTAGTTTTCCAATTGTTGTGAAGGTTATGAAAGATCTTGAAAAATCATGTTTATCCTGCTTTCAATCTCCCACAAATATTATTCAAAAATAATTAATCCTACCGAACTACACATGTTTTCCTTGTGTGTCAACAAATGAATAAATTCTACTACCAAAATATGCGAAGCAATCGGGACTCCGTAATGTCTCTATTAACATTAGCCCTATTTAGAAAATATCACCATTATTTAGAAGTGACAACTCGTGAGAGTTAAATTGTGGTGCATTGATCATATTTTCTTAGGGTCTCCTTTTAATTTTTTGCAAATAAGGATATCTTCATTCTCCTTCAACAAAAGAGTTTACAAAGTGGGTCGTCTCACCCTGGTTGAAAGGCATGACCTAAAGCGGTGAGGATAGACCAAATCCTTAATGAAGGTGATATCCATTTCTTCAATGTCCAAGTGATAAAGAGTCGACAAATCCCCTCCCGGCTAAAAATGTCTCATAATATAATGTATCTATCTTTCAAGTGTCTTGTTAAATCAGTGATATTGCTTGGTTTCCAAGGAGAATCAATTTGGATACCAAATCCAGATTGGTGCAATTACTAGGGATTATTTAAGCTTTGAGATTTATTTATGTGGAAACAACACCGATTGGCACCATTGTTGGGGACATGAATATGTGTGAAAAGTTTAAACACCATCAACAACGCATATGAACTGGTAAATACTACTTCAAATTTTTAAAGTGCAAATACATTGTTGAAACATCATCCTATGTCCAGATTTGTAAGAATAAAGCAAAGTTACAAGTTCTACGTGTAATATTTCTAGTTTCGTTTGTTTTCTCGCACTACATTTACATCGTCAATGTTAAATATGGGTAAAGTAAGGTCCAGATCGAGGAATATTTAC
The DNA here is from genome assembly GCA_018340775.1 of Taxus wallichiana var. yunnanensis. Taxonomy (NCBI): domain Eukaryota; kingdom Viridiplantae; phylum Streptophyta; class Pinopsida; order Cupressales; family Taxaceae; genus Taxus; species Taxus wallichiana. Next base: position 134,201,639 of record CM031238.1, on the reverse strand, counting down.
ATGATTTTAGTGTTCATAGACATTTGAAAAATCAATTTTAGCGCATTTGCACAACTAAGGTGAAAATCCTTAGTGGCGACTCTGTGTTGAATTAATTTTTGATAAATGCCAGTGTCTTAACCTCTATCAATTTTAATTTATCACTAATCTCTACAAATCTAGAAGGAAGAAGATCCTTTTTGCTAGAGGACCTACAGAAATTTGTTTCAAGAACTAAGAAAGACAAATTTTGAAGGAAGAAGAATATGGAAAGTTATTGGAGATCAGAAATCAAGAAAGGAGTTATCAATTATGGAAATTGATCATCCTATCATTGAATATTGCCATACTTCCTCAAGTACTTCAGAAGCATGTAGTATTTATGTAGATTTGAATTCTCCAACCTGGAGAGGGTCCTTTTTCGTATTTGAAAATTTTACATTTCATTTTGTACTGTTTTCTCCAAAGTGATAGGATCTTCCAAGAAACAAAGTTTTTAGCTAACATTCATTCCGAGAAATGCATTCCTGTGCCTCACAGACCCCTCACTCCTCATCATTTTGTTTCTCTTGTAAGATCATCTCCCCATAACTATATGGCCCAGACCCCACCTAGACCTCCATTTGTGACGGATACTTTTGGTCCTATAGATTTCAGAGGTATGGTTGGATATCCAAATGTTGTGCCCCAAGATTTTAGAAATAGACTACCTAAATTTCAAGGAAATAATTCTATTACTGGTGATCACCACTTAAAGCTTTTTATCAATATGATGGAATACTTTGAGATTGAATTTGAGGATGTGTACATAAAGTTGTTTATTCATACTCTAGACGAGGATGCATGGGATTGGTATAAATCTTTTCCAGATAATTCATGGAAAGAAATGAAGAATGATTTTAGATTGCATTACGAGAGATAAAACAGACCCTAGGTTTCTTTTATCATAATTTGAGAATATTAAGAAGAATCCTAATGAATTTGTTCATGACTTCAATACAAGGTTCAATAAGACCTTGAATAGGCTACCTGTGATGTTAAGGCCAAGTGATTTTTCCTATCTGATAAAATACTTTGATGATTTTGATAAGAAGGTTGCCTATTATTTGAAGAATAAAAATCCCAACAAAATTGAGGTAGGCCTTCACCATGGCTTTTTAGATTGAAAATAACATCAAGGAAATTGGTAAACCTCCTAAGATTGTAGGTATCAAGCTAGTCAATCCAGATAAGCCTCAGTCAAGTAAAGTTGTGGATCTAGAGGAGGTTGTAAAAAATTTGGTTGGAGTTGTTAAAGAAACATCCTACAAACTGGCTAGAGCAGAGAAGGGGATTAGACAAGGCTCCCAAGGTCAGCACAAGCCACAAGGATAACAAATATTTTCAAATCATCCTAGGGGTGGTAAAATATATGATGACAGAGGCAAAGGACCCATGGGATCGGGAAATAGACATCCCTGACCAAGGGAAAATAGATTGGTGTGCCCGATCCTTTAGATGCGAGAGTTATTATTGTGAAAGAAGCCAATGAAATTGAGTGGTGTGATAGATGTTTCTTGCACATGCCCCTGTGTGATGAAGAAAAATAAGTTGAGGAAGCTGATGATGATGTGTGCATGATGGGGTGATCCATAAGTTCACAACACGAGTAACTTTGACTCAATTAATCAATTCCGGAAGCTGCTACGAGTTTGGGATTGCATTCACTAGGCATTACCCCTTCCTCCCTCTCATTATTTTAAATAGATATGTTACAAGATTTTTAATTGCCTAATAATGATTTTTAATGTATTTAAGGGAATTAATGATTAAAAAGTGTGATGGAGGAATCCCTTCTGAGGAGGATAGGCAGTTGTTAATGAATGTTGTGGTTTCCCAAGAAAAATAATATAACACTAGGAGTAAATTTGTCAAAGGGGTAGGCTCTTAGGCCAAACCAAAAATTCAGCTCTCACTAATATCTCAAAAAAAACTCCTAAGAAAGATACATCTAGCAAAATCCTTGTTACCCCAAATAGAAATGGTATCCCTACCATGCTCGAGACCATGAAAAATCCTTTGGTGTCGAGATGATTTTGTTAGTCTTCTTCCAAATGTTTCCTTGTCCAAATACATTCTATATGACATTTCCCAAGTCTTGAGTCAGATCAAGATTTATGTTCCAAATGTTGAGATTCTTAGGATTCCGAGTAAAAGAAAAGGGCCTTTGAGTATTTGGGATTGAAAGAAGAAAAAGATTACCCAAGGAGAAAGTTAAACAATGTTGGGACTCCTCATACCATCACAAATTTGGTAAAACCCCAAGTGCTAGAAGAACTAGGTGAGCCACCGAAGTATATTTGGGAACATCCTTGGTTGAGTCCAGGTTGAATGTAGATCCATTTTCACTACTTTGATTATTAGGGACAGGTTGTTACACAACTATATGTTTGATTCGGAGCATCATGCAATTTTATGCCTGTTGAGGTCATGAATGAATTAGATATCAAAGTGACAACAACTTATGGGAAGTGCATTTCCATGGATTCCGAGAGAGGTGCGAGTGGTTGGATGTGTCAAGGGTTTGATAGTGCAACTTGCAGCCTACCCAGAAAGAACTTATAACTAGATGTTGTTATTAGTGATTGCCCTACAAATAGGAAATCTTGTTATCAATAAAATGGGCTGCTAGTGTGGGTGGAATGTGCAAATGAATATTTCTTTTGTGACTATACCTATTGAGGGAAGCCTTGTAGAGTTGTGTGGTGAAAAGTAGATGCTACATCTCATTGAGGATCCCAATAATGCCTCCTATGAATTGTGATACACTGATATTGATGATGATAAATTTGTTGGATTTTTTGATGGTAAAGAGCACAAAATTGATCAATGCAAGTCTCTTAATCAAGTAGGTTCTCCTTGTACTTTCTTATTTGATGGGGCTTGCTCTAAATTTGGAAATGGTGCTGGTATTGTTATGATATCTCCAGCTCGGGAAGAGTTTGTTTTTCTTTTAGACTCAACTTTGAGTGCAATAACAATATTGATGGGTATGAAGCACTACTTTTGGGTCTAAGGATTGTATGGAAATATGGTATTAGAGACATCATTATTAAAGGAGATTTAGAGCTAATTATCACGTACGTTAGAAAATTGTATGCAAAAAAAAATCAGAGAATGAAGTAGTATAAGAATGCAGTCTAGGATTTCATTGAAATGTTTGAATCCTATAACATAATACATCACGATAGGAAGTACAATACTCTAGCAGAAAAACTGGCCGTATTGGGGTCCAGATTTTAAAATTGTAATGTATCCCCCATTGTGAGTATAATATTGAGGTATTGACTAGGCCATTTGTTCTTGACAATGTTAAACACTAGAAAGTGTTCGAAGATGACGCCTAGGTGCAAAGGTTTTTGCAGAAGCAAGGATAATTTTTCGATCAATGTATAGATTAGGAGCTAATGGTTTTTGCTGCTTATGGAAAGAAGAATTTATTTGGAAAATACATCATTCGATTGAAGACTATTACTATTACCTAAGGCTTTGTAGCACTTGAATCAAATTTTGATAATTTGCATTGTCATGCAGACACATGTCAGCCTCGAGGGATGTTGAAGAGCATGACACAGGTGCAAAGGATAAACCACATAAGATTTGGCTAGGTAGAAATTTGAGTAAGGAAGAAAAGAAGTCGTATGTCCAATTGGTGAAGAAATACTAGGACTACTTAGCATGGTCTTATTCTCGAATCGAAAGCATATATAGAGCATCTTTTCTAGTAGGAAATTCCCTCGAAGCTTCGTCAAAGCTGTTTAGGCAAAAATAAAGGCCGATCAATCCACTCCTTTCCCTGAAGATGCAAGAAGAATTGAAAAAGTTGAGGGATGGAGGAATCATATAGTCCACAAGGTACTCATCATGGGTTGCAAACTTGGTACCTGCATCGTAAAGAGGAACCGAGATATAAGGTTGTGTGTGGACTTTAGAAACTTGAATAGAGCATAAATGAAGGATAACTACCCTCTGCAAAATATGGACAACATGTTACAATTGGTTCTTGGTTCGGAATTTTTATCCACCTTCGATGGTTTTTTGGATATAACCAGGTAGTTATGAAGGAATCGAGTGAATCAAGACTCCCTTTACCACTCCTTGGGGAACATATGTATATGTCGAATGCCTTTTGGTCTAATAATGAATGTTGGAGCCACTTTCCAAAGAGAAATGGATGTAGCTTTCTCTAGCTATATTAATGATTTCATTGTTGTATATCAAGAAGATGTGACTATTTTCTTTAGAAAATGGAGTGACCACCGCAACATTTAGAAAAAATGTTGTTAAGATGTAGAGATTATGGTATTTCACTAAATCCCAAGAAGTGTCATTTTGGAGTTCAGAAAGAAAAGCTGATTAGACACATTGTGTCAAAGGAAGGGGTCATGATTGATTCGAAAGGGTAGAATCCATCAATAAAGCCCCTATTCCAAGAACCAAGAAGGGAATTCAATCCTTTTTGGGAAGATTAATTTTATTTAGAGATTTATCTCTAACTTTCTTTGAACTAACTATCCCAATCACTAGCATGCTAAAGAAAGACCAAAGTATTAAATGGGAAGAAGTAGCTATTCGAGATTTTTCAAGGATCAAAGAAGCATAAAATAATGCCCCTGGTTTAGTAGCTCCAAATTATAAAAAGGCTTGCCAAATTTTTTTCTTTTGTTTGTAAAGCACTATTACATCTTTGTTGTTGCATAAGGATGATGAGGGAGCTGAAAGACCAATTTCTTTTTAGTTTGGGATTACAAGGAGCTGAGCTAAAGTATACTATCATGGAGAAGCAGGAATTTTCTTTGGTAAAAGCACTAAAGGTCTTCATGCCATATATTCTTAGTTCCAAAGTGAATTCTTATGTTCCCACACCATGGTGAAAGATATCCTATCGAAATGGAGGTTTCAAAAAAAGATGTTGATGGGTAAACAAATTTGAATAGTATGATATGGATATCCAAAAATAATAATTGGTCGAGGTTTGGGCCTAGAAAACCTAATGGCAGAGAGTAATCTTTAGATAATTGAGGTAAATGAAGTCAAAGAAGAAAGGCCAAATGCCCTTGAAAAACTCATAAATTGAATGGTATAAGGACATCATTTTTTATCTCAAACATATACAGCTTCTCTGAACATTTGAGTAAGAATTATAAAAGAGCACCTTAGTTAGCTTCCCAAAAATATGTCATTATTTATGTTGGGTTAGCTTGGAAGAACCCTAAGGGAACTCTCTTAAGATTCATTATTGAAGATGAAGCCCCTAAAATAATTACTAATCTCCATGGAGGATTTTGTGGGGAATTTTGGTGAAAGAGTCACACCTCATAAGATCTGAAGGGTTGGTTATTGGTGGCCAAATCTCTTCAAGGATACAACTCTATTGGTAGGAAAATGTGAAATTTGCCAACGCTTTTCTAGAAGACTGAAAGCTTTAGGCTCCCTTCCTTTGCATCTTATATCAATTGAAGCACCATTTAGGAAATGGGGAATGGACTTCATTAGTGAGATTTCAGATCCTTCAAGTGTTGGCCATGAGTGGATTTTAGTAGCCACTAATTACTTCACCAAGTGGGTGGAGGCAATCCCCACCAAGAAAATAACTCACCAAATTATCATGGATTTCATTTTGAATCATATCATTTATAGGTTTGGAGTTCCTGCTAAGATAGTTGGTGATAATGCCGTGAGCTTAGGGCTAAACCTTTAGTGGCCATGTGCCATGAATATGGGATCAATTTGACATATGCTTCCAATTATAATCCCTAAGGAAATGCATAAGTAGAGTCTAGTAATGAAAATATGTTGAAGATATTTATAACAACTTTGGAGTTGAAAAAAGGAAGTGGGGTGAATATTTGAAGTTTATTGTTTGGGTTGATCGAATCACTATTAAACAAGCTGCTGGAAAAATCCCATTTGAGTTGGTATATGGAACTCAAGCTCTACGCCCCTACATATGAAATTATATTCATTTCAATTTCTTCAACTAGAAGATCAAGATGTTAGTCCCTATGATTCTCACATCAATCATATTATTGAGTTAGATGAAGAAAGAAGGGCATTCCATCGATACATGTAAAATTCAAACAGAAATTGAAGAATTTGTTTGATAAGAAGGTGACTTTGAGAGCTTTCAGTGTGGGAGATCTTGTGCTATTATGGGATAGAAAACACGAGGATAAGGGTAAACATGATAAATTTGATGCATTGTGGATGGGCCCTTATTCAATTGACATTCAATTGGTGAACATACCTTCTTCTTAAAGGACCTATTTGGGGATTTGTTTGAATTTCCTATTAATGGTAGGAATTTGTAACATTTCCTTGATTAATTTCTTAGAATTGAGGTATGCACCATTATACAGTGTAAAATATTTTATTTTCTTTATTCTTTCATGTTTTTCTATTTTGGTTCGTCCTGGTCCTCGTGGCCATTTTTGTTGGTTTCTCAATTTTTCTTGGAGGGTTGACTCATGAATCCATTGCCCAATGGCTTATTTTTGGCACTTGGAATACTATTTGTTTTTTTGGCACTCGAAGGAAGTGCCCATCCTCGAGTCGAGCTGATGTTAGTGTTCAATTTGATCTCACCCTGTTTGCTCTTAAAATTCTTCAATCTGTGGGCTTTGTCATATTTTCTATCTCATTGTATTGAGGCATGAAAAGTCTTTCCTTCATTTGGTTTCCATGATCAATACTTTCCTTTGGTCGAGGATCACATTAATTCTAGAATTTGTTTTCCGTTCCTATGTCCATGTGAAAGAATTTGTAACTTGGGTGTAAAATAAGGTTTTTTCCATTCCTTCCATTTTTCCACTGTCATGTTTTGTTTTCCCTGTCAATTTTGGTTCCAACATCTATGGAAACATGGTCCTTTCTGATTAGATGCAGCTCGACAGGGAATTTTGAAACTCTAAGGCCCGCTTCGACTCAAGTTTTGTCCATATGGAGGGCTTTGGAGTTGTGCCAAGGACACACGTGGAGGTTTCCATTAGCCCCTGCCTAGACATCAACACTTTTTCATGTAGCCGATGCAATTGACTTTGTCGGACCATGGACATGTGGAGGGTCGGCACTCATTTAAGGATCCAAATTTGAGTCCTACCTTATCGGTTGAGCCGGGAGACACGTAAAGGCTTTCGCTAGCTCCTCTCTATAATTTCAATTTTTCAAACAAATTTCTAAGGCTCGGGACATGTGGAGGGCCCACGCTTGTTTGGGGACCCGCCCTAAATTTTATTTTTAAAAGAGCACTATGGAGACACGTGGAAGATTTTTCTCAATCTACCTTTGATTGGACTTTTCAACGGATGAGGAAACTTTCTCAAACACTGGGCACATGTCACCTTTTGTTGGTCCTTAAACATTTTCAAAAACTCTTCCAGTTGAGACATGTGGTGATCCCGCACTTGTTTAGGGATTCCACTTTTTGGGCACCATATCAAAAGTGTGCCAAAGACACATGTGGAGGCTTCCTCTTGCTACTTTTTATACTGAGACTTTTCAAAGGCCAAAAGATAATTTTCTTAGGCCTAGGGCACGTGGAAGGCCCATGCTTGTTTGGAAACTTGCATCTATACTTCACCTTTGTAGTTGCGCCAAGGAAACACATGGATGACTCTAATCTATGGTTGAGAAAAGAGAGAATCAATGTATGTTGTGCATTACATCTAATTTTTCTACCATTTTTTCTCTAAGACTCATGGTGATGTGAATATGCATTGTTTTTCATTATTTTTTTATGAAACCCCTTGTCATTTTTGTCTACAAAGTGCAATTGAATGGATTTAAAGCTTAATTTGTGAGTCCAAGGACTGTTAAGATTGATATTTTAAAGTTGGAATTTCTCGGGCACTTGTAAAAATGTGAATTACTAGAGAAGCTAGATACAAAGTAGAATTGTAGAAGAAAGAGTGGGAAATAGAGGTAGCCAACGCAAAGGATAAAAAATGTGTCACTAGAGGAGATGACTGGGAGCCCCAGTTAAAACAATGACAGATTTCTTTGCAATAATTCACCTTTTTGAACAACTCGACAAATTTTTGTTGTAAGTTTGTTAAACGTCATTTTTTGAGAATCATGATCGAATGTGTAACAAACATAGGTTCCTTGAATATTATTTTCTTGGGGGGAAATATTTAATGTAAATGAGTGTTATAAAAATCATGCTTTAATCATGCAAATAGTCGAGGGTTGAATTTTTAAGATAAAATTTTAGAAAGCCCATCTTCTTGAGAGACAAATCTGAGAAAACTATTAATTTCTTATGTTTTATATATGATCACATCAATTTGGTTGCAAGTGAACAACCATTGACAAACTCTAAGACTATTCATAGAAAATTTTATTTCTTGATGAATCTAATCGACTTAAAATTAATTTGTGTCAATCTTGGGAAAAAATTTGTTTGATTTATTTTAGAATGTATGCATTGTAGTTTTTATTGTTCCTAATTTAGTCTTGTGTTATAGTCCCTCCGAATCACGAAGATCTCATCCCTATGATATTTTAGTGGAATTTGCATTTTCATTACGAGAAGAGCCTTCATCCCGTTGATAAAGATTATCTATAATTATTTGAGTGTATCTTAGGCGTGAGGAACCAGGGGGTCTTTGATGCTTAATTGATTCTTTATCTCAAGCCTTCGTGTTAAATTCTTAGAGATTTTGTGAAACCTTGCAAATATGGGCCTCGATTGATGCAAACCTTCTAGTTGAAGGTATATTTTAGCTATTATGAAGCTTTCTATCATTTAGTTTTCCAATTATTGTGAAGGTTCTCAAATATCTTGAAAAATAAAGTTTATCCCGCTTAATCTCCAAAGAAAAATTATTCAAAAACAATCAATCTTACCCGAACTACCCATGTTTTCCATGTGTGTTCATAAATGAATAAATTCTATTGCCAAAATATGAGAAGCAATGAGGACTCCATAATGTCTCTAGTAACCTTAGCCTTGTTTAGAAAATATCACCATTATTTAGAAGTGACAACTCGTGAGAGTTACATTATGGTACATTGATCATATTTTCTCCGGGTCTCCTTTCAAATTTGTGCAAAGAAGGATATCTTCATTCTACTTCACCAACAGAGGTTACAAAACAGGTCCTCTCACCCTAGTCAAAAGGCACAACCTAAAGTAGTGATGATATATCAAATCTTTAAAGAAGGTTTTATCCATTTCTGTTATTCCCGAGTGATAAAGAGTCGGATGAATCCTCTCCCCAACTACAAAATGACTCATAATATGATCTGTCTGTCTCTTAGTTTCGTCTAAATTTGTGGTGTTTCTCGGTTTCAAGGGAGAATAAATTTTTATACCAACATGATGGAAGACTCAAGGTGAGACAATTTAAATTCTTCCCTAGTAAGTCTTTCAAAAATGTTTCTATGTCGGGAATTTTGAATGTGTCACCTAAGACATCAATGCTAGAGAAAAGGTAGAAGAAAATATTTAGAATGGTCCTCTCTACTTGGATAGAATTAAGTAGACACACTCTTCATATTTCTTATCTCTTCCACTCCCCTTCAAATGTGTGAACAAATTATTGAACTTGCTAATATAGTCTAAAATTGTTGCAAAATCTTTAGGATTAAGAGAGGTGATCTAAATTTCAAGTCGCATGGCTATCATATGATCGACCTTAGCAAATAAATCCTCCAATTTCTCCCATATTTTGAAAACAGAGTCACATTTTTCCAAATGAAACAAAATATTGTCACTTAGATAAGTTCCTATCAATCCCATACACTCATCAAATTTTCATTAGTACTAAAATTTCTCATATTCTCTAGTGAACACTTTGGTTTTCTCAAGAGGTTAACGCCCATAATCCTTTCCGTTTAATGATTGTTTCCATTCTTGGTTTCCATGTGTGGTAATTATGTGTTTTTAATGTCTCTACATGATCTAATGAATACATATATAAAGACACCATTCTCAAAAAACACCAAACAAATGTAAGACCCAAGTAATGAAATAAGACCCCACAAGACCCCCAATTTTTTTCACTTTATAATGAATGCATGTTACAATATGGAAATTTATAATTATAGTGTGTTTCTAAAAATAAATGTTTCCAATGGAATGAGCATGAAAAAATGAGCACTTTTGCAAAAATTGGCACTCAAATCCGAGTTGTTGATAAAAGGATACAAGCTTTACAAGTTTATGCTCTAGTATTTATTTTTTTTGCTAGTAAAACAAAATAAAATTCTATTTCCTTCACTACACAAATAAAATTAAAGGGGGTTGGATATAAGCATCTAATAGCAGGAATAACAAGCTTTAAGCCCTCATTGACCATACAATATGACTAGGGGCTAAGAATTTCAATTGGTGGGGTAATCCTGAATATATGCATATACTATAAAATTGTTTGCAAAATGAAACTTACATATGGATGTCAACAACAATCTTCTGATCTTCTACCATAAAAGGAATAGTAAATAGATCATACTAAGCCAAGAACTCAGATGCTAATCAAACACCACGATCAATAAGATAAAAGTAATTCACCAGTATAACTTTAATAAAACCTTTTCAAACAAATGAGTAGAAATATCATATATTGTTATAGAGCTCCATGAAATACAATGAGAATGGACCTTGATTATATAGGAAAGGATTATAAATTTAAGAACCAGTCAATTTCATAGATCAAACCATAAATCAAGGAGATAGATAGTCATTAAAGAACTAGTCAAGTCCATATATTTAGGAAATAATTAGTCATCAAAGATCTAGTCAATACTATATATCATGGAAAAACTATACCTAACAACAAGATAATAAATCCTAATATCTAAAAAAGATAAAATGAATATCCACACACATAAGTGGGTGAGGATAAATACAATAAAGGTATATAAAGTACCTAGGTGAACAGGAGCTAAGGTAAATACGTACTCTAACAAAGAGTAGTAAGTAAAGTGTAATGATATTAAACACATTACAAGTTTACAACTGAGTCTTGTGCTAAGAAAATCAAGTATTTCTCTAATACAAGTGATTCTTACTCAGTCCTACACCAATATAAGTCTTGTGCTTTGTCATGTGCTAATACAAATGAGCCTTTTTCCAATGCAAATGGGTTATGCGCTGATGCAACTGATTCTTGTGCTCAGTCCTATGCTAATATAAGTGAGTCTTGTGTTAATTAAATTTAGTCCTTTGCTAAGTTGTACACTAATGAAAATGCATCCTGTGCTAACACAACTCAGTCTTGAGTTCAAGAAATGCAATCAATTTTTCAATAAGTTATGAAATATGAACCATTGCTTTCATATCTCAGCTTTTGTCATGTAAATATTGGATATTTAACATTTTTACACAACAAAAATATGGTAAAATTTTTTCCTTTGATTTAGAAACCAAAGAGATTTTGAGAAGATTATTTTTAGGGAAAAAACAAAATCTATTAGAGTTTTCTCATATATTGTAACATTCATTTATGACTATACAAGGAATGCATTAGTTTACTTTTTTAGACAAAAATAAGATGCATTTGATATATTTCAGTAGTTTAAGGCTTTAGTGGAAAATTAAAATGGTTCTTGCATCAAAGTTTTGAGGGCAGATAGAGGAGTGAGTATGATTTGAATTCATTTCTAAATTTTTGCAAATATCATGATATCTAAAAGGAGTTCACTACTATGCATACACCACAAAAAATAGTGTGGTAGAGAGGAATAATATAACCATAATGGAAATGGAGAGAAGTATGATCAAGGTCAAAAATCTTCTAAGTGAGTATTGGGATGAAGCAAGAGCAATTGTTGTTTACATTTTAAACAAGTGTGCAAATTTTTTTTTTTGAAACATGATTCCTCAACAAGATTTGACACACACGAAAAATAATGTTTCTCATATTTGAATTTTTGGTTATGTGGCATACACACATGTGCCTAGTGAGATAAGGAAGAAGTTATAACACAAAGGAGAAATGTGTATATTTTTTCATTCTTCATATAATACAAAACCTTACAAGTTGTATATTCTAGTCACTAGAAAATTTTGTGATTATTAGAGATGTAAATTTAATTAAAAATGAAGCATGGGATGGAATTATAAAGAGAACAATCATCATAGTTGTGTCTATTCCTCATGTTGCTATGATGGATGAAACTATAGAACATAAAGGTATTGTTTTTAATTTTAATCTTGGACATGTATCACAAGTTGTAACACAAGCTACACCTCCATCTACAAGATGCCATGTCCACGTTTTAGACACAAAAATACAATAGTAAAATTATCGAATAATTTATTTTTTCTTTTAATCCTCACTACACAACACCGCATGGGCTCCAATAGATAAACTTAACATCACATAAGACATTTACACACAACCTAGAACCACATAGAAAACATGATAACACCATATAAACATCGATGCCACACTTTCCCTTATGAACAAATACTAGCAATGACCCACCCAAAAATGGATTCAAGGATTGGAAAATCCACAACACATCATTACCATGGTTACATCTAAGTCACGATTACAATTCCAAGAGCATTTATCATGCAATGATAAATTATACTTTTTCCACCTACATATTCTTAAATAAATTTAACATTCAACTTACAATATGAATAGTTAATTCAACTCTTTCTCCCTTACGATAATTTCCATAAATTAAATAATTATTTTCCATATTTCATAATCCATACAAAATTCCTAATTCTCTCATTCTTATGTTAGGGTTCTTCTTCTCAAAATGTTTATTCAATGTTTAAATTTTACCCTTGTTACACAAGGGTAACTAACGTGAAGTTAAGGAAGGAATCTTAGGATTTAAAGGAGATTTAGATTCAAGATACCTATTCCTATAAACATCCTTCCATTACAGTACCTTTATTTTCCTATTATAGTTGATATAGTTCAATAACTTGTTTGAGTCAATACAACATTTTTAATTTATGAAGTTATATATAAGTTATATATATATATATATATATATATATATATATATATATTTAAGAGCTTATGTTTGCTCGAAAGATTGATCTCACCAAGATAAATTATTATTTATTTTTAACAACATGAAAACATCTAGTTAAGTTATAAGGACTTCAAGTATGACATTATTCCTAACCCAAAATCTTGTTTACTTTTATACTCTTTCAACTTACATCGCACTTTGGTTTAACTATTTTAATTGTTTTAGAAAAATTGTAATTCAAATGACACATAATTTACACTTACGAATTCATGGCTACAAAGAGTGGGGACCTTGTAGCTAATTACTTATTTCATCACTCTTAAACACTAAAGTATCAAACACATATAACAAGACATCCCAACCAATAATTTGATTCTCATATTTATTCCAAGGAATTATTTAAATCAGTTAGTAAATATGCATCAATATTTATTTCACCAATACCATTAAGAGAGGCTCCACAATCTATTCACTTCAAAAGCATTCATGGATTGGGGGAAACTACACCCTACGAGAAACACGTGGTAATCCACTACTACATACTAAGGGAAACATTTATCTAAGAGGGAAAAGGGGGTTCAAATGCAAAGGATATAATATTTTACACGTTCAAAATCCTTATAAATACATATTTACCATAATTGGTAACAATACATCATATATTCTTTGTCCCTTAACATCATGAGAGATCACTTTATCTATTACAAATGTTAGTGCTCGAGGGTTTCTACACCCTACCACAAGATAAAATTTTAGTGATCAAATGCCCATGTCTTGCAAAGCCTTCATGCCACTTGAGGTATTTTAAGACTACATTTTCTCACCTTCACTTAACACTTATCTTATATAGGGTTCCATTAGGTTTGGTTTGTTTATTTTATTGCCAATAAAATTATATTGCTCGATTTTTATTTGAATTATCTTAATATGTACACATTTCAAGTTGTGATTCTCAAATGAGAAAATATATTTACTCAATCACTTGTTCTCATGTGGATCAATTGACATCCAATTTCACATAATAAGAAAGATTTATTAAGTTACGAGAAATCTCCACAACACTTAAACTTATTATGCCAACATCATAGGGGCATGTTCTCAAACAAGGGAAAATTACAAATTTTACTTTAAAATTAAAAATTTAATAGTGCATTAATGCATAACCTAATTGTCCATGTGGTCCCAACCACTTTTCATTATATTAAACTTTTAAGGTTATTTAGTCTCTAAAACAACCATGAGATTTCAAGCTCAACATGTCATCTTGTATGCCACTAAAGTAACATTATGTCTCGCACTAAGGAATCTTACACACTTTCATACCCACATGAATGCTCTCAATTAGGTTCCTAAGGAGGAACACACAAACACATATGGTACCTCTAAGTCTCTAGGACTACGAAAGATGTTTGGAGCTAACATAACTCAAGGTTTACAGATAGGATCATTCCATTCAACAAAGGTAAATATTTCAAGCTATATGTTTTTTTTTTTGCTTCCCACTCAAAAAGAAAACACACAAATGTAAGTTGATATTTTTCTTTGAATATTAAGTGATTTCCTAAGTCAATGCAACACTAGCATATAGGTAAAAACATGCCACTTTAAATTATTACCAACAATTTTACTGGCACAATCATATCCAAAATTATGATGGCACTAAAAAATTTAAAAGACAAGGTTCTAGTTTCATCCTCCTATATTTATTTTGACACTAAAAGAAAGGATTATTTGACATCATTTTCCAAAGAAACATGATACAATCAACTTCATTTACTTAACATAATATACACAATTACAACTAAGAGTAACATTCATTAAATAGAAAAAGTACAACTATGCACGAAATAGTACATTTTCCCAATACGCAACACTATCATATACATCATGGAAATAATGAAAATAATATATTCTATTCATAACCATATCATTTAAATGTTTTAAACAATTACATTATAATTATATAATTTGTTGATAAAAGACACAAGTGTCATTTTACTACTCCTATTGTTTGTGTACCTACAACCACCTGCAGGTTAGTCCTAGAATTCGTATGGAAATCTCCTACACTCAAGCATAAATCCACACATTCATCATTTTGAAAAATTTAAATTAAATAGAGAGAGAGAGAGATAGGGAGGGAGAAGAAGACAGAGTTCATTTCTCATGCATTCACACTTTCACTTTCATTTGCACTTAACATTTTGGTACTAGAGAGAGAGAGAGAGTAAAGATGAGAGAGAAAGTAAAGAGACATTTTATCTTCCATTCAAAATATCGTAACCATTTTCATTTCATGTCCATTTTCATTTCATTTCAAACCAATTTACATTTCCCAATTCATTTACATTTTCAAATCAGCCAAAGTTTCATAATTGTTTCTAAAGAGAGAAGAGGGTGGAGAGAGAAAAAACCATACATTTTAAAATACATTCATACCAAAAAAATATTGAATAATATCCTACGTAGCATTATGACGGTATTACGAGGTCACACATGTGGCTAAAAATCAAATGAGACTTTCAATAGGAGATTCTAGCTAAAGTAGTAAGTTTAGAAAATTAACCAAAACAATAAAAGTGCTTACAAATTGACTCTTAAATAATCTCATTTTAATTTTGATCATGAATTTTTATGTTTCCAAATTACTTCCCCATATATAGAGAATTCATCGTGACTCACGTAATTTGATTGCGACAAGCAGAGCTCAAGTTACAAGGGCAACTCTGGGGCCATTTACCATAATTACATCAGTGACTCTTGTCACACACCACAAGTGGACCCCAAATTTGCCTTAAAACCCACTCGCATAAGTAAATTTTGAAGGTGTTTTCAATGGAATAAATGTGGGTTACGAAGCTGTAAGCTGAAACCGATCGTGTTTTATTAAAACGGCCGCATCACTCTAAGTGATTAATAAGATAACAGGATTAGGAATACAACTTGTAAGTGCATTAAATAATTTCAAACAACTCAGTTATGGTTCCTTATGGTGTTCTATGTTACAAGGGGTCATGCAAATATTTTTGGTTTTACGGTTACATTAGGTGTGTTGTGGTCCATGCGCATGACTTTCGTGGGGACACATTTTTATTTGTTTGAGATTTCCAAAAGAAGTTAGGTTTTATCATTGTTTGGATTTACATTTCATAATAATAAATAATTTATTTCAAAATTTAACAAACGATGAAAGTGGAATTTAGTGAAGAAGAAAAGGGAAATTCCGTACCTTTTACACGTAACTTGTGATCCCGCATTCGATAAGATCGCATAGGCTTGAAGCATTTAAGAAATAGTGCACTTTCTTGAAATCTCCACATATTCTACAGAAAACTCATTGTGTGAACATGATGTGACCATCCCATTCCATGATATTGAAATCCTTAGGTTATTATCAACCCATTTACACGCATGCACAAATGTCCACTAATTTTCTACGTTTTCTCACAACCATGGAAGGGTATTTCGCAAAGGTCTTGGGTTTCCAATACTAATTTCTCAAATAAATTTGGGGTTAGCCTACTTACCCTCAATAATGACTTCCTTAGAATTGTAAAAATCTGCAACAATTGAAAAATGCATGCATGATGGGAGTATAGAAGACAATGTCTCCCATTTCTCCAAAGAAATCCTGTTATGCCTAAACACTTGCAAAGATAAATTTTTCACTTATCATTCAACCCTTATTATTTTTTGCATTTTACCACCATATGTCAAGGAAAGATACGAGAGGGATAAATTCATGCCTAGGAGGCCACGTTTCGATGGGATTTTAGTCAAATAATCCACACGCCCATAAAAGAACAATCCTTAATACCACATAGATACGAGGCATTTTATCAAATAGTTCACATGCAACATAAATTCTTCCATGTATGGATGTCTTCAAAACAGGGAAAATGGGTTGGGTGGACACCTAAAATATGCATTTTTCTGTGAATTTTCTATAGTATTTCTTTCAATGAACCCATTTTATATTCATCATGCACTCATTGCTAACCCAAACCACCTTGCAAACATTTTATCCTCATTACACATGCATGGTGTAGAGGAAGAATGAAAGAGACAATTCTTATAGAGACATAAATAGGAGGATAAAAGGAAAGGGAGCTTTCAATTCTTAATCAATACAAAAAATACTCAAGAAAAATAGAATGAGCAAGAAAACAAATGGCATAGAAAGGTTATAATGCACATAACACATACACTCGTAAATGAAAGAAGTAAAATCAATATGGATCGACATTACATTTGAATGTATCACCTCCTAATATTCACATTTTTTATTCTTTTACATATAACAAAAAAAAATGAAAACAACTTCTCTTTCCACTCGGGGATAAAAGAACCCATGTCAAATACATATTCCAATCCAAATCAATAATTTTTTAAATAGTGAGATGAGGAGATATTAGGGTTCTGATTTTTCTCCCTACATGGGGATTATTTAACCCTTGATTGGGACAAATTTTAGGTCAGCTATTTACTGAGCTTCCTTTAGCACGGTTCTCCATCACATTTTGTTCATTTAATTAAGAGAGTGAAACCCCCTACACTACTTCTAAACATCCAATTACTACAAAATTGACAACGTTAACTTAGATTTCCTTGTGGTGAACGCCTTTTGACCTCAAATAAAATGTGTATTGACTATGCAAGGATAATAACTTGTCACGTAGGTTACTTTCCATACCTAATGCACACTTACAAAGTTGGCCACCATCCACCACCACATCCCCACCAATCACACTTCATCCAATCTACCCATGTAATTTTGTCATTTTTAATTTTTAATTATTTTGTTTTTTCTATGTTGGGCACTACATTTCCATCCCCTTATAAGAGCATCATCCTTGATGCAAAAAAACACCAAAGGTTCAAGGATACATTGGAAATAAAGTAAATAATGACACCTGCTTTTTTAACAAAACAACTTGTCGATACAACATGAACACAAGAAAACAAAGAAATTTTAGCAATATCTTGAATTTTAATGTTCTATGAAGTTTAGTAGTTCTCTTTTACATTATTACTTAGTATTTTTCTTGTAAAGTATTTCTTAATCTCCAGAACTTAGTATCTCACTATTTAAGATTTCAATTTTTTTATTTTTGTGCGTGCCTAGCCGTAAATGACATCAAGATTACATTCAAGGCCCAAACACAACACTAATGGTCCACAAGACATATTACTACATAATTTCATGATTATACAACAACGAGACTTCCATCCCAACCGGTGGGAAGAATATAATGACACACCCAACATAGAACACAACATACATGCCCCAAGATAACATCCAATATATGCAACACATGCCTTGCATTCAATTAGTCATCACATAATATGTATCCAACTACTTTTACATGAGTCAAAACCATGACTATAACCACACAATATGAAGATAAGATCTAATAGCACATGTCAACAAGGAGGAGCATCAAGCCTCAAACATCACAATACATAACATGAATAACTCATGAATCATACATATCATCTCCAAATACCTCCCAATAATTAGAAAACAACTCCATACACCTCACAAATAATCACACAAAACCTCCATATGCCTCATATGTCTTTATAAGTATCCCAACAAATAAAATAATCATATCTCCAAAATCAAGCTAGGTCACTCACTAAAGAGCCCCGTCACCTGAACATAAGATCCATAGTGCCAAAATCAGGTTAGCTCACTCACCATAGAGCCCCATCACCTTAAGTAAGAATCATAGTGCCAAATTTAGGCTGGGTCACTCACACAAAAATTCTGTTGCCTAAATACAAGAATCATAATACCAAATCCAAGTCAAAGTCACTCATAAAGATCCCCATCACCTTATTTATCCACTTAATGGGGTTGGGTCGCCCTATGGCCCTAGTTACATAGATCCCCGTCACCTTCACCCAAGTTGCAAAGTAACATGTATCTCTATAGCTACACATCGCCATGACCACCTTGGGGTTTACCCCCATACAATGATGCAGTCCATAGATTCAACCAATCTGTCATAAATCCCATGACCATAATCTATCACATGACAATAATAGAACAAGTATAAAAATCTCTTTCAAATACCAAGTTGCAAAAATTTGAACCTTGGGCTTGGCTATGCTAGAAAAGTTTTAAACTCAAACGAAAACTTCAATAAAGAAAAACAAATGGCTAAATAGCCCAAGTAATGTGAAGGCCTCTTGAAAGCACAAATAAAATTCAATTCCCAAAATTTAAGAAAACAATCAATCAATAAAACTTCTTGTTCTTACAAGAAAAGAGATAAGAAAGTCAATTACGAATAAAATAGGAATGTACAAATATAACATAACGATCACTATTTGGCGTTTCAGCGGACACTAAAGGGGTAGTCATTGAGTTGTTGGAACTTGGATATCTATCTTGAGCTCTCCAATATATATATATATATATATATATATATATATATATATAACATAATCATATCTCCATATATCTCTGAATCACACATACGAGGATCCACATAGTCAATATCACATAGGATTTTTCGATGGACAATCCACATATGAAATATTAACAACTCTATCTTGCATAACTTGAGCCTAAGGTGGTGTGCATCTATAATATATTGAGAAATCTCAAGTATACCAAATAGATAGAAATGTCTTTTCAGTCTACATGATACTCCACTTCCTAACTTCTAATCAACTCAAGGTTATGGAAACCTTGTTCACACCTCCTCTCTCCACACATACACTTTTACTTATATCTTCCCTTAGGGTCATTTAGTATAAAGTATAAAACATAGCACATAACTACATTACTAACACAATGATGATTACAAACAATAACCATATCATCTTGTGCCTGATAAAAATATAGGTATAACATAACAATGTTCCACAACTTACAATCACATAAAATTTCCACACAATGCAGAAAAAGTGCAAAAAAACACAATAGGAAAGATATGCTCACCATATGCCCCTAATTCACAACACACATTTTATCACATAATACATGAATACATAGATATGACGAATATAGTTATTAATTTTAGTACATATACACAATTACAATACAATAGTCATGACATACACTATAATACATCATAATATGGTGGCAACAATATGATATGATGCAAAATATCAATAACCAACCTTTGGTACACATCACATTGATACACATGCACAACATCACAAGATGACGAAACACCACCACACTTTCACCATTCACATTAAGATTAGTTTTCACCCAACAAGGCAGTAATGTGTGAGTAATACATGAATAATCCATGAGAGAGAGAACTCTAATAACCAGACACATCGATGATATAAATATTGCACACTAAGTGGAAACACAATAGATGCATTCACATGATCACAATTACAAGTTGTCACATCACAACAATACTATCACATTACACTTCCCATCTCCTCCACCACCATGCATAAATATCACAACTCCAATTTGTCCTAGGGGTTTGATAGTATGAACCTTACTATGATACCAATCATCACCCCCACATTTTAAACACAAAAATACAACACTAAAATTATCGAATAATTACTTTATTTATCTTTTAATGCTCACTACACAACACCAAATGAGCTCAAATAGATAAACTTAACATTACATAAGACACACAAAACAACAACCCACATAGACAACATGATAACACCGTATATAAGTCAATGCCACATTTCCCTAATGAATAAATACTAGCAATGACCCAACCACAAAAGGGACCCAAGAATTGGTAAATCCAAAACACTTCATTACCATGGCTACATCTTATTTAGGATTAAAATTCTAAGATAATTTATCATGCAAGGATAAATTCTCCTTTTTCACCTACATAGTCCTAAATTCATTTAACATTCAACTTCCAATATGAAAACTTAATTCAATTCTTTCTCCCTTAACCTTAATAACTTAAATAATTATTTTCCATATTTCAAAATTCATACAAAATTCCTAATTCTCTTGTTCTTATGTTATTTTTCATCTTTGAAAAACGTTTATTCAATGTTTAAAGTTTACCCTTGTTAGACAAAGCGGAACTAACGTGAAGTTAAGGAAGGAATATTAGGATTTAAAGGATATTAGATTCATGATACCTCTTCCCATAAACATGCTTCCATTACGATACCTTTATTTTTATGTTATAGTTGATATAGTTTAATAACTTATTTGAGTTAATACAAAATTTTCACTTCATGAAATTATATATATATATATATATATATATCTATATATGTGTGTGTGTGTGTGTATGTATGTATATTTAAGAGCTTATGTTTTCTAGAAAGTTTGATCTCTAAGAGAAATTATTTTATATTTTTAAGAACATGAAAATGTATAGTTAAGATATAAGGACTTCAAGTATGACATTATTCCTAACCCAAAATATTGTTTACTCCTATACTCTTTACACTTACATCACACTTTGGTCTCACTATTGGAATAGTTTTAGAATAATTGTAATTAAAATGACACATAATTTACACTTAAGTATTTATGACTACAAGGAGTGGTGACCCATCACCTAATTACTTATTTCATCGCTCTTAAACACTCAAGTATTAAACGCATATAATAACACAACCCAACCACTATATGTATCTAAAATTTGTTCGAATGAACTATTTATATCATTTAGTAAATATGCATAAGTGTTTTTTTCACCAATACCCTTAAGAGAGGATCCAGGATATATTAACTTCAAAATAATTCATGGATGGGGGAAAATCTACACCCTACAAGTGACACATGGAAATCCACTTCTAAATACTAAGGGACACATTTAACTAAGAGGGAAAAAGGGGGTTCAAATGCAAAGGTTATAAAATTTTGCACATTTAAAATACTTTTAAAGACAACTTTACAATCATTGGTAACAATACATCATAGCTTCTTTATCCCTTAACATCATGAGAGGTCACTTAATCTATTACATTCATTAGTGCTTAAGGGTTTCTACACCCTACCACAAGACAAAATTAGAGTAATCAAATGTCCCTGTCTCTTGTAAAGCCTTTATGCCACTTGAGGTATTCCAAGACTACATTTTCTCACTTTCGCTTAACACATAGTTTATATAGGGTTCCATTAGTTTTTATTCATAAATTTGACTTCTAATAAAATTATATCACTCGATTATTAATTTCAATTATCTTAACATGTACACATTTTAAGTTTTGATTCTCAAATGAGAAACTATGTTTACTCAATCACTTGTTCTCACATGGATCAATTCACATCCACTTTCACATCATAATAAAGATTTATTAAGTTGTGAGAAATATCCATGAAACTTAAAATTATCAGGCCAACATCACAAGGGTACATTCTCAAACAAGGCCAAGTTACAAATTTTCCTTTACAATTAAAAATTAATAGTGCATTAATGCATAACCTAATTGTCCATGGTCCCAACCACTATTCATTATATTCCACTTCTAATGTTATTTATTCTCTAAAACAACCATGAGATTTCAAGATAAACATGTCATCTTGTATGCCTCTAAAGTGACGTTATGTCTCGCACTAGAGAATTTTACACATTTTCATACCCATGTGAATTCTCTCAATTAGGTTCATAAGGAGGAACACACAAACACATATAGTACCTCTTAGTATCTAGGACTACGAAATATGTTTGGAACCAAAATAACTCAAGGTTTAATAGAGAGGATCATTCTATTTAAACAATTTAAATATTTCAAGCTATAGGTTTGCTTTGTCTCTTCCCACTCAAAATGAAAACACACAAATGTAAGTTTATATTTTTCTTTCAAGATTAAGCGATTTCCTAGGTTAATGCAACACCAACATATAGGTAAAAACACTCCACTTTAAATTATTACGAATAGTTTTACTATCTCAATCATATCCAAAGTTACAATGACACTAAATTTTTTAAAAGATAGGGTTCAAGTTTCATCCTTCTTTATTTATTTTGACACTAAAAGAAGGATTATTTGACATCGTTTTCGAAGTAGCATGATACAATAAACCTCATTTAATTAACATAATATTCACAATTACAACTGAGAGTAACATACATTAAATAGACAAAAGTACAACTAAATATGAAATAGTACATTTTCCTAATACGCAATACTATCATATACATCATGGAGGTAATGAAAATAATACATTATATTCCTAACAATATCATTGAAATGTTCTAAACAATTACATTGCAGTCAGATAACATGCTAATAAAAGATACAAGTGTCATTTTTACTACTCCTTTTGTTTAAGTATGTGCAACCATTGTTGGGTCAGTCCTATAATTGGTATGGAAATTCCCTACACTCAGGCACAAATCCACACATTCATGATTTTGAACAATTTAAATTAAATAGAGAGGGAGATAAATATGGAGGGATAAGAACATAGAGGTTGTTTCTCATACATTCATACTTTCACTTTCATTTGCACTTAACATTTTGGTACTAGAGAGAGAGAGAGTAAAGATGAGAGAGAAATTAAAAAGACATTTGATCTTCCTTTCAAAATATCATAACCATTTCCCTTTCATGTCCGTTTTTATTTCATTTCAAACAAATTTACATTTCCCAATTCATTTACATTTTCAAATCAACCAAAGTCTCACAATTTTTTCCAGAGAGAGAAGAGGGTAGAGAGAGAAAAACACCATACATTTCAAAATCCATTCATACCAAATAAAATATCAAATAATATTCAACATAGCCTTGAATACATCCTAAGCAAGTGTGGATTGGATGAGAATATGCTCAAAGTACGCAACCCAATAGTCTTCTACCATCCGGAAAATTGCGTGAGTGAATTCAATATGTTATCAAGTTCCTATAAAAGATCATGATGGATGGCACACATTCATATCATGAAACATATCATATTGTTCTCAAATGGATTGGTGTTGAACTATTGGAAAATAACAAATGATGGTGAGTTCTTGAGATGGATCACCGATTGCCATCTAACAGTAATCTATACTTGAATGATGTTGTGGTGATGTTGGTGGAATTACAATGGCATTGGGATGGTACTATGATGATGGTATGAGTGGGATAAAAAGGGCATTATGAAGATATGGTGATGATCTAAATGGAGCTATAATATCATAGTTTTCCTATCACTTCTAACTTTTCTAAAAGAGGGGGAAGGATCATATTTATAGCACTGAAGATGGGGTTAATTTAGATAATCCTTATTAGGAAAAGTAAATCCAATTAGGTGTGTGGGGAGATGATTAGAATATTAAATTCAAAGGTGGATTTCATGTGGATTATATTTGAATTTAAAATTCAGAAGTGGACTAAATAGGGATTATTTTTTAATATTTAATTCAAAGGTGGATTGCATATGGATTATATTTGAATATTTAATTCTGATTGGATTTGATGTTGATTTTATTTAAATATTTTATTCGTTAGTGGGATTAGATATGGATAATTTTGGAATTTTAAATTAAGAAGTGGGGTGACATGGATTATCTTGCAATATTTAATTCGATAGTGGGGTGCATGTGGATTATCTTGGAATATTTAATTATCAAGTGGGGTGATATGGATTATTTTAGAATATTTAATTGTCAAGTGGATTTATATGGAGCATATTAGCATATAATGGGGATTAGGGATTTAAAGGGGATCATTTAACTAATTAATATTGATTAATCTAAAATGAATTTTTTGTGGGAAATGGGATTTATTTAAAATTATGAGGGAAAATGGATTCGAATGGGGAAGCCTAATGAAGGAGAGAGAACATAGGTGAAGTGGAGGAACGACACCAAAATCGGTGTCTATAATTAAAATGAAAATTAATTTTTATTTTAAAGATTTATGGGAATTAGTATAGAATGGGGTAAATGGTCCTCCATATGAAGTTACTTTAAGCCTTGACCTAGTTATAAAGGGATGTATTAAAATATACAAAAGCACTATTTATAATTAATTAGGCATTGGAGGAATCATATTTCACATGGTTAAAACAAAAACTAGGTCTAATGAAGCTTTAGATATATTAGAAATGTCATATAATGGGTTTAGCAAAGTCAATGTAGAAAAATTGCAAATACTTAGAATAAATTTCAAAAAAAAAGTATGGAACACTTAAGAAACAATTCATCAATTATTCTCCCATCTCATGGGTATGGTAGATTATATTAGGTCTCATGATGAGATACTTATAGAGATAAAAATATTATAGAGCATGTACTTAGGTTCCTTCCAAGTAAATTTGATGTTATTGTAGTGGTCATTGAGGACTCCAAAGAACTCACTTAGCTCATTTTAGATGAGTTGAAAAGTTCTTTACTATCAAATAACTCAAGAATAAATAGATCAAAAAATTCATCCGTAGAACATGCATTTAGAATTAAAAATCAGTTTGTGAGTGCTTATTTATCAGTCTTTGGTAATATTTTCTTATGTGAGTCTTCCAAACTCATATTTATCTCTAACTTTATGTTGCTCCTATCTTGCTTTTTGTGATTATATTTTTGTGGTATTTTCTACACTTTCCTAATAAAAAAATATAGCATGACCCATTTACATTTTACTTCTCAATTTGTATCTAGCACAACATCCTTAGCATTACATGTTGTTGTTCACATTAAATATGATGCATTGTCATGTGTATATTAGTACACCTATTATTTTGAAATATTTTTATTTTTTGACTTTGCAGAGTAGGAAAGAGTGATTAAGAAAGTGAGAGGACCAAGTTCTCATAAAAATTTCAAGGAATTTAGTAAAATCAAATGTTGTATTTATCAAATTATTAAATTTTATTTTGTAATAAAAACATACACACACATACATTCATATATATACATATATATATGTATGTATGTATGTATGTATGTTTGTGTGTTTTTTTCTCTCGTGTGTGTGTGTGTGTGTGTGTGTGTGTGTGTGTGTGTGTGTGT
The DNA here is from genome assembly GCA_018340775.1 of Taxus wallichiana var. yunnanensis. Lineage (NCBI taxonomy): Eukaryota > Viridiplantae > Streptophyta > Pinopsida > Cupressales > Taxaceae > Taxus > Taxus wallichiana. The sequence goes on along the minus strand of CM031238.1, from coordinate 134,175,777 downwards.
GTGTGTTGAAATGAAGGTTACTTGAGTTTAGCAATGCAGACATTGAAGTTGACTAATATCATCATTATAGTGAAAGAGGATTTCATTATACATCCCATGAGGAAACAAATTTTAATATGAAATATTTAAAATTATGAATTGAATACACTTTTCAAGAGGTTGTTCAACTAATGGCATACATGGGGATATATGCATCTATATTTTTGATATCGTGCAATATTTTTCATGACTACGTATTTTCCAACATTCCACTATTAGCTTCGTTATCATAATGGTTCTAACATCTAACAAGTCATCAATCTTATTATTTTATTGTTTCACAATCTAACTCATACCTTTTTTCACTTTCGTCATAGCCTTGTATTTTTATTTCAACTTAACTTAAATACCTCTACCAATGGATGGTTTTTCATGTGAGATAAGATAATAAAAAAATTTACAATAAAAATTTATAGGATTATTTTATTTAAAATCATTTTTAATTTCATTAATTTATAGATATGTTGAATATATGGTAAAGTGGCAATTTGGAAAATAGATATGTTGAATATATGGTAAAGGACCTATAAATAGTTTTTACCTCGATATTAGTTTTTCATATCCTGTACACACACTAATTTTTATTCCAACAATAATTGAAAAAATAGACTCATAATTACTTTCTCTATTCATTATATTCCACATGTCATTTAGATGTGGAAATTATAATCATATGGAGTTGTTTCTTATATGGGACTTGGTATTGTTTTGACTTATAATTCTTATCGGTGCCCTCAAATCATATAGTATGATGTTTTCACATTAGTATTTTCATATTAAAATATTGATAGCAAAAATGTTTAATTATTCTATTTAGTTTTAATCAAAGGAAATAATAGGTCTTAGGAAACATCTTTATCCTAAAAAAATTGGTTTAATTTAGAGAATATAGTACTTCAAAACTATTAGGGAATTCAATATAAAGAAAAATTAAATTCATTCATGAAATGCTTGAGAATTTGAGCCTTCAATTCTATTTTTAACAAACCTCTTATGTTTTTCCTTTTCCCAAGTGGATTTAAAGGATATCCAATATATTAATCCATGTGAGATACTCATCTTAGTAGAAATATCAAATAATCTCAAATCCTTCCTCCACCATTTCTTAAAGTCCAACTATTGACCTTGAGATCACTAGTCTATATCATGTTTACTTCTAGTCATCCTTCCAAAAAAATGAAAAAATGGAGTTATTTATACTATGGGTATCAAAAATCTACCAATTTTCATTCTAATATGTGAATTGAAATTATATGGAATTTATTATTCTTTATGGTACTTCAATTTGTAAGTAGTTATTCTAAATACTAAAAACCATTTCGTAGAAATTATATAACATGAATGTTTAGTAATATTCTTTGGTTGTAACATTTAGAAGATAATACGGCATGTGAAACATATGTATCCTAACATAGTGTCACTAAAACTATTGAAGAAATAAGATGAAACTTAAGATGAAATTTCACATCAAAAAAATATTGATTAGAAAAGTGTGCGAGAATTTTACTAGGTTTGATTATGTTTCAAAAACCCTCTCATGTGTTGCATGAGTTATGCACAACATGAGTGTATTTGATAGGGTGTGAACCTAGATGAGATGGTCATTATAGAATAAATCCTCCAATGGATCAAATTCATCCACCACCTTCTCTTGAAGACCACACAAACAAATAACCCTCAAGACATTACATTAATTTGTTCAAAAACATAAAGATGAATTGTGTGGTTTTGTAGACACTTGTACAATAATGAATTAAAAAACATCAAAGCCTACAAGAAACACAATTTTAGTTATATTTAATTTAAAATAATTAAACTTTTATTAGACAATTACAAATTATAAAAGAACAAAAGATGAATATATAAACACATCATATCAAAAGAGGTTTATTCTTAATAATATTATGTATGCATTAACAAATCTATGATAAAAATTAATCAAAAATTAAGCTAGATGAAAAAATTACTTAATCATTACCATCGTAACATTTCATTTATCATATTATAATAAACTTATTTAGGTATTATAAAAATAGGAACTCAACCATATGAACATGTTTTAAGATTTAAAATCATTTAATATTGCTAGAAAAAGTATACAAATTAACAAAATAAAAATTTCTATATTGTTATGGATATTAAAACCAAATTCCTTTATTTCCATTTTAATTTTTCCATTCCCATTGATTTATTCTCCGCTTTTCCATTCTTGGCACCATATGCACACTAATGTAAAATAAATTATAACTAATTTGCAACTCAGCCATTAAAATTAAAAATTAATAACAAATGTAATAATGATTTTTCTATGTAACTCTTATCCAAAATAACTCTTCTAGTTATTTTTATAACTTGTATTTTCATTACGGATATGAGGTTCTATGCTACAGTTACACGCACTTCATTTTTATTCTTGCATGTATCCTTGGCTCCTTTTACTCACGCGCGATTGAGCGCTCCTTTCATGGGCTTCGTATATTTTCATTCTCCTTTGTTCTATTGTGTTCTAGGTTCCCCGCGCTCGATCTCTATGCACTCGTCTTCCTTGCAGTAGTTCATACACCCTTCATGTGCAATCTTCCTTGGTGTTGCATATTATCTTGTAATGATAATGCCTCTTCCATACATTCCTCTAGCAGATGGTCATTTGGTTTCTCTCATGTGCATTAATTTTTGTGCATCCTCCTACTTTATTCATCCACGCTTCTTTCCACTACCCATGCTATCATGCCTTTTGTGTCGGTTCGATGCCACATGGACTATCATACATTGATTGAATCACACGCAACCTACCAAGTCACGTAAACAGGCACCAAATCCTTATAACCAACCAAGATGTGACACATGGAAAAAATGACAAAATAGTTGATGATGTGGGTTACACTCCAGATCACTTAAGTTCAAATTTCAAAGGGATTGGGTAGATGAGAAACAGAGGAAATGTATTTATGGACATTAACTAACATATCGATTGCTCCAACCACATATATTTGATCCTATTTTCCCTCCTTACTTCTTCTCTCTATGCCATACAAATATGGGGAAGCACATTTGATAGATTTGTAGGCATTTAATGCTTATTTTTGGTGGTTGTGTTTCAAATACGCATTTCCCTCCTTCTCCTCTTCTTCTCTCATTGATTTATCTATGAATGTAAGAGAATGTCTCATTGTAAAGGTTTGGATATTTTGGATCATGTAGTGTTTGCTAAGGATTCTATATCTTTGCATTTTATGTCACCGACATCTAGATATGGTCCTTACATGTGGATATAGGCCTCATACACCAGAATGAGAATGTACATACTTAGAAGTAAAAGAAGCATTGTTTTTTTCTACTCTCTCCTTAATTTTTTTATAGTCTTCTTTCTTACCTTTCCTTAGAATTGTGTTCTTGATCTTCCATTTTAAACCCCTTTTAACTCCATTTTCTTGTTGTGTCTCATGAAATCGATCGTGTGAATGGATTCGGTTTGTGTTGTGCCTACCGGCATCCCTTTATGTCTTTTCCTTTGTTCTCACTCAAAAATATAGTCTTCATCCCACTTTTTCTGGTGTTATTTCCTCCCTTAGTTTTAGTTTCCCCTTTTCACGTATCCTTCTATCCTTGGTCCCTTGGCATGTTTATCTTAGGTTTTCATTTTAGCATTAGGAGTAGTAGTAATAGTAGAAGTAAGTAGAGGAACCTGTCCTTCTCCGGAGGTCTGTCTCAAGCGTGCAAGGTCCCACAACTTATAGACACTCCCATTGTTGATTTAAACAACTCATCTCTATGAGATATGAGACACGAGTGTAATGTATCCAAATTCTAAACAAATTTGTTATACTACAAATAATATGAACTCCAAAATAAAATAGATCTCCTTCTTTGTTATTGAAAAAATCAATTACAATTTTTCCAAAATAGAAAAACATCTCCCAACTCAAGTTGTCATGAAAATCCTAACTTTGACAAAATCTACTCTAGGTGGCGGAATTTACTATTTTTAGCGAGTTTACTAGAGCCTGTTATTCTTAGTAAGCTTGCATTCTTATTCGTACGGCACAGGGAATTACCACACATCTTCTACATTCCTAAGTTAGAGGAATTTCCAACTTTCTAACTCATAATGCAACTAATAGACTAAAATTAACTAATGGCCAAAAATAGGAAAAAACTGAACTACAACTTAAATCCTAATTTTTCAGCCTCAAGATGGCGGATTTAGGGCCCAAAAATGTGCCAAAACTTTCCCCAAATGGTAGGGATATTTCTAATGCATTTGTCTCATCAAAAATTTGGTTTTAAAAAAGTCTCAAATGGACACCCGAAGCTCAAGTTATGACCTTGTCAAGTTCATGCTAGTTTTGGCACATCAAAGTGTAATTGGAACAACCAACATTTTTGGCACGCCCGGTGTGAAAAGCATTAAAATCTTAAATTACATAATTCCTAAGTTTGGTGTGTGATTTATTTATTTCTATCCTTTAGGAGGCTTATTTCAACACATCTGGTGACTCCCAATATCCATGTCTACTATTATCAGCAGTTTGTGCACCTTTGATGAGAAGAATGCATACAAGACAAAGTGCAAGAGCTGAAGTGTCTTTTTATTACCTCAAGCTATCTCCAAAAATAGTACATAGTAGAACAATCACACATGTATCTCTACCCCCAGTGCATCACACACATTCAAATCCTCCTCATAGCAAACCTATGTGGCCTACCACGGCACTTCATCCACCTCCTCCCGTAATTAACATTGCCAGACTTCACTAGCGAAGCCCTCTCAATATTAATGTGCAAACTTGATATTCTAACAACCATGCTCAAAATCTACTTCACAAGTTAGAATCAGTTACCCCTGTTGAGCACATCTAGGATATAGCCAACATGTTCTCTATATATTTGATCACACATGATGATGTAGCATTCGGGCTACTTGTGACTTCATTCAAAGGAAAATCACTCTAATGCTACCTTGGATGCTCTTGGAACAACTCTATGCGACTATTTTGAAGACAAGTCATATCACCTTTCTTTGGTGGAACAACCGACTACAACAAAAAGAGTGCCCAAGGAGTAGATCACTAATTTCAACATCAGATTCCAGAATACCTCTGGTGGTAAGACCTATAGCCCAACATACTTTCCTATACTATCTAAGGGTTATGAATAGATAAATTTCAATCATGATTCAACCCATGGGAGGTAGGACCTTACTTATTGCTTACAATATTGCAATAAGGGCTGCGAATAGTCTTATTCACGAGGGAGAGTTATCTCCCATAATTCCCACGCCCTTATTCTTAGAGATGTCTCCAGTTCCCTAGACTTATGTTGCTCATATTCCTAAGACCAATTATCAAATTTTTGCATCCACATCATACTCTCCCGCACAATAGAAAAAGATGAAGAAATGAAGGACCCGATTAGAAAATTTTAAAATAAAGTTATATGTTTAGAAAAAAATGGCGTAAGCCTTCGTAAACATTTCTAATCTGGGCATACCAAAAACAATCATCCTTGGAGGATTCAATATGTAAACCATAGGCATGGGAAGAACCAACAAAATGATAGATGGGATTTCAAAGTGCAATTTTCCCTTGTAGGTTATTCCCCTGCGCAACCTCTTCTAGTGCCCAACACAAGCTAAGCACTTGTTCCGATTCGGAACAACATGGAGCAAGATTCAAAATGGTGCTTCCCTTGCAATATTCCTTATATTCAATATCACTACAGTAATGTTACATGCACACAACCCTATAAGATTCAGGATTCTTCTAATTGTGAACCTTTCACAAGTGTAAGTGAACTTGATAATCAAGAAAAGTCATAAACCCATTCATAGTCTAGCCT